>VDFB02297602.1:0-22854 GCA_007258455.2 Sequoia sempervirens
GACATGCTCCTTGAGGACATAGGGAAACTAAGTTGGGTGAAGAATGTGGTTGAAGATGGAAGGAATATCATGAAGTACATCTACAATCACACATGGGTCCTAAGTCTCATGAGAGAGCACATTGATGGTAAGAATCTCGTGCAATCAGGAGTCACACGCTTTGCCACCAATTTCCTGACCTTGTAGAGTATTTTAGCTACATTGCCCAGCCTCAAGTGCATGTTTGTGAGTGAAGGATCGTTGGAGGGTCCTTATTGCATGAAGGCTGAAGCAGAGAAGGTCGTGGAGACCATTTTTGATGATAGATTTTCCAAACTAATGGAGATCATCAATGCAAGTTTTCAAACTTTGATTGATGATTTATTTTTTTGTTTTCTAATATTACAACTTGTTGATTTTGTTAATTTTTTTATATTTTAGGTGTCAAAACCGTTGGTTAGAGTTCTGCGATTGGTGGATGGGGATAAAAACCTCATGGGGTATCTATATGAGGCCATGGATAAGGCCAAAAAGGCAATTCAACATTTGCATTGGTCAAACAAGACCAAATATGAACCCATATGGTGCATAATAGATCGGAGGTGGAACCAACAACTCCAACATATTCATGCCGTTGCCTATTGTTTGAACCTTAAGTTTTATTTCTCTCCTAATTTCAAAGCAGATGCAGAGGTTCTTGTTGGCCTCAACACATGTATTGAGAGATTGGTTGGTGATGAAGACCTTCGAGATCTCATACTTGATGAGGTATAGAGCTATAAGAAGGCCGAGGGGTCTTTGTTTTCTTCCAATTTTTGCATTCGTAGGAGAGACACTCTACAACCAGGTAACAAATTCATGTGTTTAATATTATTTTACCATGTATGTTAATTTTTAAGTTTATTAAATCCTAAGTTATAAAAGGCAATTGTTATCCTTGCAGGTTTGTGGTGGGAAGATTATGGCGCCACAACAACTAATCTTCAAAAGCTTGCCATTCGTATTTTATCTTAGCCTTGTAGTGCATTTGGTTGTAAGCACAATTGGAGTGTCTTTGAGGCCATTCACACAAAGAAGCGCAATCGGTTGACTCAAAAGCGCTTGAATGACCTTATCTACATGTGGTACAACCTTCAATTGTGAAATATTCCGAGCCAAATTTTTTACTTTTTCAAATTGCAGATTACAAACCAATTACAAACAGTGCACCAGTTAAGGTTAGATGGATAAACCAAAACGTGCAAGAAGCAACCCTAACCAGAATGGCGCCGATGATGGCGAGCATTGGTCAGAGGATCTGAAACAAACTGCTTAAGCTGTAACTCTAACCAGGATGGCATCGATGATGGTGAGCATTGGTCAGAGGGTCCTCTATTCTAATTGCAGAAAAGAACTCAACGTCAAGTATGTGCTACCCAATCCAAAGCGGAGTGAGGGGCGACCATATGATGGAGTGAATACAATAACAATGCTTGAAAGAGAAATGCTGAAAGCTGAAAACACTCAACACCCAGAATGTGCTTGCTAACCCAGAATGGGAGAGTAGCTACCATAGGGCGGAGATTTATCTATTACAACAAGAACTGAAGGAAGAATAAGTATTACAATAACGATGAGCAATAATAAGAACAACTGGTCAGTACTACTGCCAGCTTACAAAGATGTCATTGCCTGCAATATCAAGACTTAAGATGCTCTTTCAAATGATGCATTCAACAAGGAAGCTTCTGCAAAGTATACAATGAAATCTCAACACCAACCAGATAAGGAAGATGCAGATTTCTTAAACTGTCATACAAATTTGCACTTTTTGTCATAAAACCAGCAACCTATGAATTTACTCATATGCTCATAACTCTCTCATTTCTCACCCAAATGATCTCAAATCTGATGCAATAGACCCTCAAAATGATGGCGCCTAACTTAGTAATAAGAAATGGCATCTAAAAATGGTTATTAATTATTGACACGAATCCCAATGCACTCTAGAAAGTTCGGCCTTCAAGGAATGACGGATTTGCATTATAAAATCATAAGCTTCGTATTAAAATCTGCAAATATTCATGAAGGGGCGCCCTTACCAATAAGATGCAATGACACAATACCCAGAACGAGATTATTTTTGTTTTCTGATTTACAAATGAAAAACACGGATCTGCTGTAGCTTAAAATGCAAAATGTTGAAACCCACTAATATGCAAAACAGATCTAATAATGCACAAGCTGAAACAATGCTCAAAACTAAATGCAAACTCACAAATCTATCTTAAATCACCACTAGTCGCTGTCTTTCAAGCGAGAAGCAATGCCCAAGCTAGGAGGCCTTCATTCCTCGAAGCAATCCCAAAGCCAATCCGGCAGCATAACATTCCTGTAGATAAAAGATGTCCAAATGATGATCCAAGTCTTCCTTTTATAATTTCAGGTTGGCTTCTCGAAACCCTAACCTCCTCTCAAAGTCAAAAACCCTAATCTCCTCAAAGATGGCGTCCTTTTCCTTCAAGTTGAATATTCACTTTTAAAATAAATTCAATACTTTAATAAATGCGCCCACCTTATATCTTGATTTGACTTTGGATAAAATATAAAATAATCCTTAATGAGGAAAAAAAAAAAAAAAGACCACTTTTCAAAACAACATAAAGTCAATAGATTAGGCCAAAGGGTCAACGTTCGAATAAAATATTAAAACGTGACTTTTAATTAAATATATCAACTTATCTCTCCAATTGTGCCCTGAAGCCAATAATGACCAAGTCAACTGACCAAACTGAAGTAGGAAGTCAACCAAGCCGAACCCAACTGAAAAACTGCTAGAAATAGAATTTACTAAAAATAGTAAATTCCTGAAGATGCTCAGAAAGCCGAGATGAACATACCACTGCGAAGCTCTCTGAAAACCCAGAAAGAATCCGCCATTGAATCCACTAACTCTGAGTAAGGACATCCTTAAAAATAGGAAACCCTAATTTTACCTTCCGACTAGCCTTCGGGTTTCCAGAAAAAGGCCAACGGTCACTGGAAAGGTCAGGTTCGAGAAGGGGACATTACAAATTGCATGAGAAGAAGGTACCTAAGTAGAGTTCACATGAAGCACTTGACCTTGATGACATTGATCCATTTTTAGATTGGATTGCTGAGCCTGATGCAGTCGATGTGGAACCATGGATAAGTGATGATGAGTTAGTTGAGATGGAGAGGGAGGCAAAGGTAATTGAATGGGGAGCGGAAGTGGCAGCATATGAGGAAGAAGGTGAGCTTGGTCAACTAGTAGAGGTAGTTTCTTCACACACACAACTTGATCCTACCACTATGGATGAGGTACCTGTTGAGGCATCTGTTGATGCTCTTATTGAGAATACTACAACTATACCATCTACTTCAGCAACACCCACACAACAGTGTCAAAAGCTTTTGAGTCTCAGTCATAGAAGAAATTTATGATATATAGTTTTTGTTGATATTGAAATTTGAGGTTGATATGTATTCAAAAGTTGAACTTGTTTTTTGGTCTATGATACATTGATATGTATTAAACTCTAATTTTGATTTATATCTGATAGAATCAATAATATGTTCTACAAATTTAGTTTATATGTGTGTTTTTTAAGAATATTTTAAAAATTTGTGTATTTTCAAATGTTCAATAAACTTGTCGAGTTATTGCTAAGTTTTTCCTCGAGTTTTTTCCGAGTCCTGAGTTTTTAAAATTTTTGGGCCTTTCAAGTTATTGCCAAGTCCGAGTTTTTCAACTATGGTTATAACCACCATGTCTTCTTCCATTGTGTGACCTATGGCTTGCAATTGATTGCGAATATCTTTGATCTTCATCAAATGATCCTATGATCGAGAACAACATATTCTTAAGGAAGAAGGTTCTGCCTTTATTTGACATCTAGTGCAGATCTCGCAAGTGTTTTTAATTTTCTGTAGAAGATTTTCCGGATGGAATCTTTGGGAGCATCTCATTTGTCATTGATAGTTTAATGAGCATAACAGCTTCACGATTACGCTCATCGAATGTAGTGTTCCACCCCTCTGCTGATTTGTTTTCACTGAGTTTCTTTAGGTCTGATTTTTTGTTTCAGTTTGTATTTCTTCTTTTTGTGTTTTTTTTGAATTTAATGCCAATAATGCTAATGATACAAAGAAGCATATACATGCAATAGGAACTTAAATAAACTAATCTACTGAGATAACTCGAGTAAGGACTCAATTTGATAGCCAAGACACTTTCTTCATTACATAATAGATTATATGGGATAGATAACTTACATCAAATTCGAAACAAAATACATCTTATGCCATAGTTTAACTTACAGCCATATAGCACTGTGAATAGTGATTGCTACAGTAACAAACCCCAATGAAATGCTTACAACCTTCGAAAGACGAAGTTCTCCCACCAAAATCCGAATTGGAGAGCCTCCTAGGGCAAGGGCGCCCCTTTTAGAAGTGATTGCAGCCTCTTAGAAGAGGCGTTTTAATTTCTTTTGCTGATTAAACCCTCTAGAGAGGGACGGCTGGCTATAGCTTCTCCAAACAGTCCAAAAATCCTTCAAAAAACAAGCAGCTCCTATGTAAATGGAAATGGAGTCTATGGAAGTCAATAAACCACTCAAAAGATGCTCGAAATAACCCTTAAACAACAAACTATGACTCCAAATGAAGCATCCAAATTTTGACCAGCAACCTTAAGGTGGTATTTCACACCCTCAAGCAGCTCATAAACGAACAACAAGCCCCCTCCCGGCTCACCCACTGTAGAAATCAGGAAACCCTAGTCTCCCTCTTCCTCAAACTCCAAACTCACATGCCAAAGCAAGAAAATAACTCATAACATAAGAGGGTCAAACTTCTCCTTTTGCTTTTTATAATTTTACATTGAAATCACTATTCATAAAGTGAGCACTATTCACTTAAGTTATGACCTTTTTTCACTTTATGAATGAATAGTAATTGAAAAATATAAAGTGACCCCTTCATTTTAAAAACACATGGTCCCTAGGCCAAGGATGATGAAATAAAAGGTGAATATCATTAACTTAAGCCCAATTATCATGCCAAACGCAACAATTCACCTTGCCACCATACTCCGGAGATCAACACTGCCATTTCACGACCAAGTGCCCATCCAAGTGATCCTCTATCCAAGATCATTAGCCTACAAGGGTTGACATGATAGGCTAATCTATTGACGTACATGTGTCTAATTAGAAGGGGACATTACATCGAACTTGTCCTAGTCTCTATTCACAACTGTTGGCTAAATGTTAGTATTTGAGGACGATCTGATCAAGGCACCTATATTTGAAGATCACGAGCATCCTCTATTTCTAGGTGTTATAATTTTTGGTAGTGAATCTCTGGCTTCCTCTCAACATAATGTTGGGCAATGAAGCCATCCCTCCTGCAGTACGAAATCATGGAAAACGAAGAAATGGGAGCTCTCTTGATAGAAAATCCTAGATTTTATTTTTTCAAACCCTGAACAGTGAACAACACCCACGACTTTTGTAAAAAAATCGTCAAAAGCCTACAATAAAAAATTATGAAAACTGTTGAATAATTGGCTAAAACCCTAGCTGTAAAAAATTGTAATGTCCCCTTTTTAGTAGTCACTTAGGTTAATCATTTAGCCTTTTCAATTCCTAGAAGCTAAAGGTGAATTTAGGGAATCCTTTACTTAATTATTTAATATTGCCTAAGTGAGAAGTTAATTTTAATAGGTGATATTAAGTAATTAATAAAGTACAATTATAAGGTGACTTAAGTGAAATATTTAAATATGAACTTTATAAAGTCACTTTATATTTGTGAGCGGGAAATTAAGTGGGAAAATATAAAAGGCGAAAAGGAGCTCATTTCTCACATTTTTGGATGTTATTTTTCTCACACCAATTTTGGAGAGCCTTTGGAGGTCTTCGAGTTGAGGGTTTGGAACCCCATTATTCCAATTTTGGTTGTGAAACCATCAACCCTAGCTGGGAATCGTCGAGAGAGTCAATCAAACTTTCTACTTTGCACTTCAATGCAGATTTGATGGACACAAGTATGAGAGATTCTTACTAATGCAAGACTCAGTTTAAGCAAGTGAAGTAAATGAGAAATGTGGTTGTATCTCAGATTTTCGGGTTACTATTCATTGAGCAAGTGCACCTTCATGGAGTCGAGTTTGGAGCTCTATCTGCAGTGTGACATTGTGAGGGAACCCTAGGTGCATCATTTTCAAGCGCTAGACTCATGCCAAAGTCCTGTTTTAAAGGAAACTGGACAGATTAGGGAAGGACGTGATTTGTTGAGTAAGGACGACCTCTGAAACAGTCACAAGCTGGGTCGTGGTCACTTCTTGGAGGCTGAGAAGAGGCAATTGCATCATTACAGGCTTGGAACACCCTTGCACAGGAGATACGAGTGCCAAAATGAATTTTTATTAGCTGCTCTTACATGCTGAACACTTCTGAGGACGTCTTCATCTCCAAGTTGAGGTCGATTGAATATCCAAGTCTGAGTATCCTTATTTGCCTTGTCTTGTAGTTCTTGTGTTGACAATTGTGACAAATGTTTGTGATAAATCATGGTTGGGTTGCCTGAATCAAAGTTGCTGTAGTTGCATTTTCGTTCTTGAAATTTACAGGAGAAAACCATATTGTCAATGCTGTTACAATCACACATTATTTTTGTTTATCAAACAACACGTCCTAGTGAGTCTTGGAAATAGAATAAACTCTTTATCGCTGTTAGTGCAAATTTGTAAGAGTTCCTCTTAGTTCCTTTAATAGCTCTGAGTCTTATAGATGCCATTACTGGCGCTGTTTGAGCTTTGTGTAGTCATTATGTAAATCTGAAAATGAAACTCTGATTATGTATTGTCATATCTTTCAATACAAAGTGGTGTGCTTTGAGATTAATGTAACAGATTTGCAAACAGTTCATTATCTTGTCTTGTTCACATGTAACCAATGGTATAAGAGGAGTTTGATTAAACTGAATACATATTGATTTTGGGAAAAATCTGGTTATATCTGGGAAGGCCTCTTACAAAAATAAACCACATTTAAAATTTTTTTTTGGAAAAAATAGTAGGAAAGAGTCGTCAAACCCTAAGTGCTTTTGCAAAGACACAATTTTGTATAACAATCATCAAAAACATTACTGTTACAACCACCAAATCCACTATTTTGAGGAAAAGTGTCAAACATGAAGGTGCAACAACCAATTGTGAGCCAAAAATTTGTAGAAAACCCTCAATTTTTTTAAAAATTGCCAAAAAAGAGCTTCAAAAATCCATTTGAGGTTGGAAAAACTAGTGTCACGGGTCGTCGCATGTCTGCAAAAAGGAAATTGCATTGCCAATATACCCTGGCCATTGTGCGATCAAAAAACAACAAAAATCCACAATTTTTAAAGAAAAAAATCGTGAAAAAACTTCAGCAAAAAATTATGAACTTTACAAGAAACCTTTGGTGCCGATTTTCAAAGAGAGGAATCTGCCATTTTTTATAAAGAAACAATCATGATTTTCCAGAATATAGAGATGTGATTTTTTAATAAAAAAGATCTGCTATGTGAACAAAAAACTTGTGAATTTTGTAAAAAAAATCTGCCAAAAATAGACCCACAAATTTATTTGAAAAAATTCACCAAAAACCTTCAAGGAAAAAAATATAAAATTTTCCTTCCTTGGCTAATCCATATGGCACTATACAATTTTCTACTTGCCCTTTTGATAAATCTTGTGCTGTGATCATGAACACACAATCGCATTCACCAATCCCACGGTTTCACAAACCCAAGCTGTTATACTAGAATTGTCCAGTGCCCTTTTGATAAATCCTATGCCATGATCATGAACATGTAATTGCATTCACCGATCTGTAATGTCCCCTTTTTAGCTCGTTTCAGTTTCCAAATGGTTTAGCCTATTATTTGACCCTCGTAGGCTAATGGAGATGGTTAGAGGGTCCTGTGTGGCAGATATCAGGTTGTTTTTCTCTCCGGAGTTCAATATCATTCAAGATTGGCCTTTGGGAGTGTTTTGGGACTCAGTTGTGTACACTTGCTATTTATAGTAAGTTACTTGGTTAATTGAAATATTTCGAGCCAAATTTTTTCGTTTTTCAATTTACAAATTACAAATGACAAGCAGTGCACCCGTTAAGGTTAGAAGTTAAACCGAAACGTGCAAGTAGGCAACTCTAACCAGAATGGCGCCGATGATGGCGAGCATTGGTCAGAGGATCTAAATCAACTGCTTATGCTGTAACTCTAACCAGTATGGCGCCGATGTTGGCGAGCATTGGTCAGAGGATCTTCTACTCTAAATACAAAAAGGAACTCAACGTCAAGTATGTGCTACCCAATCCAATGCGGAGTGAGGGGCGACCATATGACGGAGTAATTACAATACAATGCTTGAAAAGACAATGCGGAAAGCGGGAAATACTCAACACCCAGAATGTGCTTTCTAACCCAGACTGGGATAGTAGCTACCATAGGGTGGAGGTAAATTAACTACAATATCAACTGCTGAAAGTAAGATGACTATTACAATCTGATAAGCAAGAATCTATAATGCTGTCAGTACTACTGCCAGCTTACAATTTAAGAGATAAAATCTTGCTAACAATGTGAATCAGCTTATAACAGTTTTGCAACAATATCATAGAATTTCTTTGCTGATGAGTAAAGCTAAAAATTGAAGAGAACCACTAGATCCAACCTCTTTTCCGCTGAAGCAATTCCCAATGAAGCTACCGCAAAAATCTTTGAGATCTCTCAATACCCGTCCACGGATGAAGACGCAGAATTCTGCAACTGTTATGACAGTCCTGTATTTTCATATATAACCAGCTGCATATGGATTTACTTAATAGCTCGTAACTCCCTTAATATCAACTCAAATAACATGAAACTAAATGCAAACCATTACTAACAAAAGGGCGCTCAAACTAACAACACAAAACAAGCTTAAAAGGTGAACATTATTTAATGCACAATTCCCAAGAAGAAGCAGATGGTACGGCCCAGCACAGGGGCGATTCTTCTTTATAAAATTCAGATGCTTCTCAAAAAATCTACAAACTAGCATGCAAGGGCGCCTAGCCAAGGTGGAAGGAAATAACCAATACCCACAATGTTTTGTTTTGTCTTTTTTGATTTATGAATAAAACAATGAATCTGCTGTAGCTAAAATGAAAAAACCAGAAACTACTAACATGCAAAATCTGAAACTAACTAGATCAATGCAGATTACAATGCACGGAATCCAATGAATTCACAAAACTAGACTAAATCACCACTAGATGTTGTCTTGCAAACACGAAGTGATGCCCAAGCTAGGAGGCCTTCATTCCTCGAAGCAGTTCCAGAGCCAATCCGGCAGCATAACAGTATATTTGTCCAAAGATGAAGAAATGATGCACAAGACTCCTTTTTATAAGTTTCGTTTGACTTCATGAAACCCTAAAATCCAACTCCATGTTCAAACCCTAGCTCCTTCTTCAATATGGCGTCCTTTTCCCTTTAACTCAATAATCATATTTTAATTAAATCATCATCTTGATAAATGCGCCCCTTTATATCCTTGCTTTGACTTTGGGAATAATTAAAATAATCTTTTAATGAGGGCGCCACCCTCAAGACCACTTTTTAAAACAACGTTAAGTCATTAAATCTAGGCCAAGGGGTCAACGTTAAAACATAATATTTAAAACGTGACTTTTTAATTCAATGACTTAACTTATCCTTTTGAATGTGCCCCGAAGCCAATACTGAACAAAACATCTGGCCAAACTGAAGCAGGAAGTCAACCGAGCTGAACTCAACTGGAAAGCTGCCAAAATTTGAATTTACTAAAAATAGTAAATTCCAGAAAGTGCTCTGAATGCCGAGCTGAACATACCATTGCGAAGCTCTCTGAAAACCCAGGAAGACTCCGCCATTGGATCCACCATCTCTGAGCAATGACCTCCTCAAAATTAGGAAACCCTAATTTTACCTTCCGACTAGCCTTCGGGTTCCCAGAAAAAAGGCCAACGGTCACTGGAAAGATCAGGTTTGAGAAGGGGACATTACATTAATGGAGTCCAATATTACTATTTGTGGAAAGGCATTTGAATGCTTAGTGAACATTGTGGTTGACCCTTGGCACAATCAAAATCAAGAAATGATGATTTTTAATGAAGTTATGTATTTTTAATTATTATTAAAGTTACTTTAATAATAATTAATGATTTAAAGGTACATATCATAAAGTTATATTATGACTTCATTTAAAATGGGGCCATTTAATTATAAAAAAGTACCTTGGTTTTGGTGCCCTTATAATGAGACTTTATGAAAGTCATCAAAAGCAAATAAAATATATATTTAAAAGTCAATTACTTCATTGGAAATCGTGCCTTTCTAGGGGAGTATAAAAGCTTTTACAAAAGAAAATGAAAATTCATTCTACACTTGTGAAAATTATGTGCTTTTGTTGTGAGAGAAGAGAAACTAGGGTTTCTACAATTTCTTGGTCTTTGAGAACATAGTCTCTCATTGTTCCAACTTCCTGAGGTTGTGTAATATCTTCTGAAGGTTGCTCATAAAGGTGGCTGTAATCAGTAGTCATATTTCTGCATAATAGTGAAGTTTCAAGAAGGGTTTGAAAGATTTCTCATTGGAAAATCTGAAGATCAACATTGCAGTTGCATTTGTTGAAGATCATTCAATTGTTGGGCCGTACTGGAGTAATTGTTGGCCGTACTGTGTCCTTTCAGCCAGGCCATACCATCTTGGGAGTGAGGCGTTTGGACTTGAGGCTTGTTGACGTGGTTTTTGAGACCGCACCAACACAGAACAGAGTTGCCCAACGGACGCTCTATTCTCTCTTGATCAAAGTATTCCGCACGCTAAGATTGCCAGAAAGTTCGTGCGTTCAACTCCAAGGTTCCTTTAGTGCGAATAGGCTCAGTTTGGCTTGATGTGATATTGCTGGTATGTCAAGGGGACTTACATAGTTGTTCAGACTTCTCGCAGTTAGCAGTTGATATGTAATTTGAAGGGGATTCTTACGTGTATGATTTGGCAATGTGTATCCTTTTCTAAAACTAACAAGAAGTATGCGGAAAGTAAAAGGGAAAGGGCCTAAGAAATTTGTACTCTATTCTAAATGCAAGGTATGTGGGGCTTCGTCTCAATAGACTTCAACCAGATTTCACCTAGCCTCCCATTTGAAGAAAAATCGCGTAATCTTCAAGGATAGCAAAAGATGTCTGCTATAATTTAACATACATACACCATCAACGACGATAAGTATGTAAACCACAACCGAAGTTAAACTCAATGTAATGTCCAGTTGACCACACAAGGTAGACTTATCATCAACAAGCCGCTAGTGGTATGGAATAAAGCGAAGCTTATCTCAATGAAACACCACACACCGAAGTAAGCTATTTGCATGAATTTAATCTACTTGGATAATGAAAGGAAGAAGAAACCTTGCTAGCATTTCATGACAAGACGAATTCCATCATCAATGAAAAGATCTATTATCATAAAATGTGTTACACAACAATCTCTTCAAAAGTTTTCAAAGGGAAAACTTTCTTCTTCTCAAATTATGCAAAAATGCTCTACAATGCTACACTATCTAGCTCTAATACTAATACTCTCTCAATGTCTACTCTGATTCTAACGCCTCTACTCTAATGAGATTACAAATGAGGGGGACTCCCCTTTTATAGCTAGCCAAGTCCCAAAAGACGGCTAGGGTTACAATCAATAGAGTGGCCAGAATCGTGCCACCTCAGCCCTAAATAATATTGCCCTAAAAACCGCCACAAAGGAGAGGGGTAATAAATGCGCCATAATGTCCACCATCATCCTTCTAGAAGATTCCATTTGTAGACGTGTTCACACTGTTCTCGATCTTCTTTCTTGGCGTTGCTCTTTGATTTCTTCCACTTGAGGGTCTTCGTCTTCGCCACTTGAGTCTTGAAAACATTTCACCTTTGTCACTTGAGCTAACACTTAGCAAATTTCTTGTAACCTTTTCTTCGAGATTGAAACTTGTAATTTTATCTTCCTTCGAAGGTGGTAACATCATCCTGCTTCATCACTTCACGTCATCGCGCTCTTGGCCTCAACATTTCTCCTGCAAAACAAGCGAGGAGAAGAGTATTAGAACACGTCATAATATCAATTTTCCTTACCTGATTTTTCTTGCTTTGATCTTCAAGGGCTTATCGTCAACTTTGTGTTCAACTTCATCCTTGAGAAATTCATTTCACCGGCTGGAGCTCTGACAACCTTGATTTTATTCATCTCTGGCTCAAGAAAACTATCTTCACGAAGGATTTGAGCAAATTTAACTAGGCAGTTTCTTTCAAATTCATCGTCTGGAGGATCTCACCTTGAAAACCACTTTTCTTCATTTTTGCCTTAGAAAATTTAAAATTCTCCTTTAGGAAAATTCATCATTCTAGCACTGATTAAATTCCTCACTGAAAAAGTGTTGGCGAAGCTTGAAAGATTTAGAAATTCATTCATCATCACGAACGTCCAGTACCCATAAGCAAATTTTCTTCAGAACGCCTCGAATTCATGGGTACCCAACGAACGGGTTCATTTAATTTTTTAAATTTTGGACCTTAGGAAAATATCATTTTCATCATTTAAACTCGTTCTTCGCCCGTGGTCACTCTGCGTTGCTCCTAGAAAAAATTTATTTCATTTGCCAGTGGAGAGAAATTTCTATCAACTTCATTTGAAAAATTTCATAGTCCCGGCACGCCTTGTACATTTTATCTCACTCCACACTTGGAAAATATTTATTCAAAGTCCAACGCCTTAGAGAATTTTCAACACTTAGCAAATATTTTATTTTCTCCTGAGGCGCCTAGCATACTTCAAAACATTTCAACGCCTATAAGATTTTTTTTTAAAATCACCATATAACTCCCTAGGCGCACACTTTATTTTAACACCTTGAAATATTTTCCACGCCTTATAACTCCCTTGCTCTAGGCGCACACTTCACACTTAACACTTCCAACGCCTTAGGAAATATTTTCTAACACCTTATAACTCCCCTTGGGCGCATACTTCACACTTAACTCCCCTTGGGCGCATTTTAAGTGTGGAGGAGGATAACGTACAAGCCTTCACCATGCTAGGTAACACTTTTCACCTTATTTACCCCTTGTATTTACCATTTACCCTTCAAACATGGGCGCATTTCCTTGTAGGAGGAGGACGAACTTGCTTATACCTTCAGGTGACTTTTCAACTTCCGTTTTTTTGTCCTGACTTGCATGATTTGGGCGCATTTTGATGAGAGAGAAGGATGGGCGCATTTTGCATGTAATGAAGGATAAAAACTTTGACTTTTTGTTGACCCCTTGCAACCTTGGGCGCATTTCACCCCTGCTGGTGGATGAACTCTCCAACATCCTTGGGTGACTCTTCACCTTCCACGTTTTGTCTTGACATGGCCCAGTTTGGGCGCATTTTGGCCTTGGAGAAGGATGAAAATGCTTGACCTTGTTGACTTTCTTTCACTTTGGGCGCATTTTGCCTTGCTTGCAGGATGGGCGCATTTTGACCCCTTAGGCGGATTTCTCATACTTAGAAACTTTTTCAACCTTTTCCCCTTTCATCTTGGGCGCATTTGGACCCCTGAGCAGGATGAAATTTCGTTGACTTTCTGTTTGACTTCTTGTGCCTTGGGCGCATTTTGCCCTGTGTGAAGGATGAACTTGCATCTTGAAAAAATTTCTACGCCTCTTCATCAATCTGGGCGCATTTTGATATGCCTGCTGGACGAGACCCCAGACTTAGACAAATTTTTATCATCCTCGCCAGCATCGTGCCCTGCTATTTATAGTAAGTCCTCTGTATTCGCGCCTCTGAAGCTCGGATCAACTTGAAATTTCAAACATAGTTTCTTCACAACTTTATCAACTTGTCGGCACTGCCACTTTTAGTCACCCTGCTATTTATAGCCTGTTTCTGAGGGTGGCTTACTAAAAATAGTAAGCTCTTGATTCTGATAGCTCCCAAGCTCCGATCGACGTGAAATTTTGATGAGGCGCTCCTCACCACGTGACCTGTCGGCTGACACTGACGCATGCAACTGATTTACTATTTTTAGCACGTTTCCAATTCGACTTACTATAAATAGTAAGTGCTCCGTTTGACCTGAAATTTCACCAGCAGACAGCCTGAAGAACGCTGATCGCTGTGGTTTACATCGAATTTTGAAGATTTTGACTTTTGATGCCTATTTTAGGGCCCCGCCGGAAACCCTAATTTGCATCGGCATGTATCAAAGATCTCTCGCTTGTTTCGCTTCTCAGCGGCGACCGCGACGTACCAGAATCGATCACAAGTGGAGGTCAGCCGACACACCTCGCTAAAAATAGCAAGTTCCTTACCGAGTGAGAATCCTTGTTCGCGAAAGTCAGCACATCGCTGGCTCTCAAAACCCATCAGAATCAATTCGACATGCAAGAAAAGCCTCGACATGCAACCCTAAAAATAGCCTCCTGGTTGGGTCAACTGAAAGTGGTCATCTCTGACTTGCATGTTATATCGCTAAGGTCTCTCGAAAACCCGTATGAATATCCCGCATATGCAAAGAAAAACTCTCAGACTGACTCTAAATTTGCCCCGGAAGCCCCTGGATCGCTAAAAAATAGTGAAGTTGTCCAATTTGCTCAAATTTGGCATGCAAAGCGATGCGATGTACTCACGAATGTTGTGTGATGATCGGAATCGAAAATTTGCGGGTACTTCGGGGTGCGACTTACTAAAAATAGTAAGTATCTCGGAATCTGATGAAATTTGGCTGGAAGCCTGCTGGATGTCTACTGACAACATTGCTAAGTTCAATTTTCAATTTACTGGCCCTACTTGACCTTGACTTGACCAAAAATGATGAAACCCTAATTTTAGAATTGGCCAATATCTTCACGTTTAAGCTTAATGACGACACAACCCCCGAAAGACGGACACCAGAAAAGAGACAGAGCGAGAGAGCGAGGAAAAACCCAAGCCAAAAGACCGGAACGGAGCAAAAATAAGGGGGTCCCCATCTGAATGGGGCGATGTGTGAAAAGGTCACAACATCTGGCGACTCCACGGGAAAGTGTTTAAAAACACTTTAAGAATTGAACTCAGATTAGTCTTCCTCAAACCATCATACGGAAAAGGACACTTACTCAAAAGGGGAGAAGAATCCGATATTGGATCAAAACACTTTGATCTAAAACCTTGTGAGTGTGTGCATGCATTCCATCTCTGAACCATGTCGGCTTCCGAAACCGGTCGCAGCAGGTTATATAAATATCTTAACTTCAAAAGCATCCTGGACATTGCCTCGCTGCCAGTCAGGCGTCTATAGCCCCGACGAGGTTATCGCTACAATTCTCACGAATATTGCTCCACTGCCGGCCGGGCGTCCATAGCCCCGGTGGAGTTACTCGTATGTTCCCAAAACCAATATTTTATAATATTTCTTTCATTTTCATTTTCTTATTTTTCTCTTTTCTTTTCAGATTTTTCTTTTAAGCATATTTTCTTTTCCATCATTTGATTTCTCCGTCAATTCCTCAATTGGCTGGCAGGCAATGAAGCCTCCAATGGGTTTGAGAATTGCAGTGGCGCTGAAGCAAGATGTAAGATTTTCACCTGCTGAGACTTCTCCCAAGAAACCAAAATGACTCAGAATGGAGATAGGTAAGATTTTTAAGGTCTTTAGACTCATGTGTTAAGACACAATAACGGGTTAACCTCCCGAGACGAGTTCAATCTCTAACTGGATGATAACAAGAGGAAAACAACCTTAATTCTTTTCAAAAAATTTATGCAAATTCCAGTGAAAGAAACCACGTTGTGAAAGTTAAAACATCATCACCCATTCGCAACGGGAAAACCCACAAATCCTTGCCCATTCCAAACCAAAACCACTTGAGCGGACGACTCAAGGGACGGAAACGCCAAACCAAAAACCCACAGGGCAACAAACCAAAACCAAAACGGAAGAAAAACAGAAAAAGCAAACGGAAAGCAACAAACGGGAAAGCAAACCCTAATCTAACTATTTTACAAAGCAGGCTCTCGGAGAGAACCTAGGACTGGAAATAATGCTTGAGGAACTGTCCGTTGACGGGCAACGGGACATCCTCCCCTGTCAATGTACGCAACCTAAATGCATTATCCCCAAGGATTTCAGAAATCTGATATGGACCCAACCACAATTTGTCAAACTTATCGTGATCACCCTTCTTCTCGTGGGCCTTGTCCCAATATAAAACCAAGTCAGAAATCCTGAACGACTTGATCTTAGCCTGTTTATCAAACCATCTCTTCACCACTGCCTGGTGCTTCGTTAGATTCTCAAGAGCTTCATCTCTTTTCTCTTCTAGATGCATTAGCTGGGACAATCTTGTCTGAACTTGATCCTCTCCTTCGAGGTATTCCTGAATAAACTGAAGAGTAGGGATCCTTAACTGCACTGGAAACACCGGATCCTGTCCGTAAACCAAGTGGTATGGAGACGTTCCCAAGGAACTCTTTGTTCTTATTCTGTCTGCCCAAAGAGCAAACCTCAACTGTGTGTGCCAATCTTTCGGATTTTTATCCAGTAACTTCTTAATGGCATTCAATAAATTCTTGTTTGTGGACTCTGCTAGTCCATTTCCCTGTGGATAGTAATTGGAGGAAAACCTCAGTGTAATTCCATACTCAAAAGCCCAGTTGGAAAACTTCAGCGATGAGAAGGCTGAACCATTGTCACTGACCAAAACGTGGGGGCATCCAAATCTTGTCACAATATTTTCTTCAAGGAATCTGATAACCACCTCTGACGTGCACTGCTTCAACGCTTGAGCTTCTGTCCATTTGGTGCAGTAGTCTGTCGCTGTCAAAATATATCTGTGTTGTCCTGATGACGGCGGATTGATCATACCAATAAAATCCAAACCCCATTTTGCGAATGGTCTCACTTCAATCACTGGTTGCAAAGGCATAGCGGGATGCCTTCCTCTATTAGCCGCTGTCTGGCATATGTGGCAAGCCTTCACATGCTCATATGTGTCTTTAAAAAGCGTGGGCCAATAATAACCAGCTCTCAGGATTTGATGAGCTGTGGCTAGACTTCCTCCGTGTCCGGTTCCAAATTTCTCATGGAAGTGTTCCATCAACTGTTTTGCTTCTTGTTTTCCTACACATCTCAAATATATACCTTCATAGTTCCTCCTATAGAGGACTGATCCTTGAAGCATGAATCTTTGGCTTCTCATTCTTAATGCTCTCCGCTGCACAGGATTCAAATGGCGAGGGCATCTGTGATTCAGCAAGTAATATACTGTGTCATCGTACCATTCTCCGGGAGACACTTCCTCTAATACATAGGTCTGTTGAACTAGTTCTGGGCCAACCATTGCAATAGTCTGTGCCAAAGCTTGTCCTCTGACTAACTTCATAGGCTGTATCTCTATATCATACTCTTGCAAAGTGGCGACCCACTTTCCTCTTCTTTCACCTAACTCATTCTGCATTAACAAAATCTTCACCGTGGCGTCTGGAACAATCGCGTGGATCTTGCTCCTCAAGATGTAATGTCTAAATTTCTTGACGGCCTTCACCAAAGCATACGCTTGCTTCTCAATGCTTGGGTATCTTAACTCTGCTTCTTTCAACGGTGAGCTCATAAAAGCAATTGGATGCTCATCTTTTTCTTCAGTTCTTTGAGTTAGTACTGCTGCGCATGTGTGCTCTGAGGCAAATGAATACAAATAAAAAGGCTTTGTATAATCCGGACTGACCAGCACTGGAGCGTCCACTATAGCTTGTTTGATCTCATCAAAAGCCTTCTTTGTTTGTGGGGTCCACTCAACCTTTGCATCTTTCTTCAACATTGCATTCAGTGGCCTCACTATCTCGGCAAATCCGGTTATGAACTTTCTAACAAAATTAATCTTTCCGAAGAATGACCTTAACTCTCTTCTGAGTGCCTGGCAAACCAATCCTTGAGATGGCTCCAATACGTTCAGGGTCAATTGATATACCCTTTTCTGAAATAACGTGACCCAACAGTTTACCTTCGGTGACTCCAAAGATACATTTCTTAGCATTCAGAGAGACACCGAATCTTCTACATCTCCGAAATATTTTCCTCAAATCCTCAACGTGATCTCCTCTTTTCTTCGAGAACACCGTCAGGTCATCCATGTAAATTATAATGCACTTTCCGACAAGGTCTCGAAAAGCGATGTCCATTGCTCGTTGGAAAGTGGCCCCTGCATTGATTAAGCCGAAAGGCATTCTCCTGTAGGAAAACGTTCCCCATTTCGTGGTGAACGCAGTCTTCAATCGGTCTTCATGTTCAACCATCACTTGATTGTAGCCCGAGTATCCGTCCAAAAAGGACATCATTTGTGAACCATTCACTATTTGCAACACTTCATCTAATGAAGGTAAGGGATAGTTGTCTTTCTCAGAGGCCCTATTCAAATTGCGGAAATCTACGCATAATCTTATCTCTCCATTCTTCTTTCTGACAGGCACGAGATTGGCGACCCACGTGGAGTGCCTCACTGGAAAAATAATTCTGGCTGAAAGGAGCTTCTTGACTTCTTGATAAATTAACGGTTCTAGCAATGGATTCACTGGCCTCTGCCTCTGTCTGAATGGCTTGCTTCCTGGTTTCAGTGGTATTGTATGTGTAATCAGTGATGTATCATATGTCTTTAAATCTTCATATCCCCAGGCTATTACTTCTGGAAACTCTTTCATAACCTTTAAGATACCTTCCTTTTCTTCGGGTGTACAAACCTTTCCAATAAAAACGTTTTTCACTTGTTCACTTGTTCCTAGATTGACAGGTTCACAATCATTGCCTTGCGTGCTTTGATTTCTGCTTAATCTGTCAGTGTCAAATAGCCTTTCCAATTCGACCATTCCTTTTGGGATTACGTTAGTCTTCAAATTCAATATCCCTTCTGTATCATATTCAGCCTCTTCAGTATCTTCCTCATCTATGATTTGTGCTTCAAACACTCCTGAGTTTGTGAGAAAATCCAGAATCTGCTTGTCGTCTTCGAACACTTGAAAATTCTTTATGTTATCAGGGATTGCCGGGGTTGAAACCAACTCTACTGTGAACTTTTTTAACCCTTCCATTGCCAATGGCTCCAAAGAACTGGCAGCTTGTGCCAAAGAGTTTGCAACGGTATTTTTAGATCTGTAGACTTGCTTTATGTTAAATGCATCAAAACTCTCTATTAGGTCCCAAACTCTGTTCCGATAACGGTTCAATCTCTTGTCATGACAGGCGAAC
Source organism: Sequoia sempervirens (assembly GCA_007258455.2). Lineage (NCBI taxonomy): Eukaryota > Viridiplantae > Streptophyta > Pinopsida > Cupressales > Cupressaceae > Sequoia > Sequoia sempervirens. Next base: position 19,307 of record VDFB02297602.1, read on the forward strand.
TGCTTCCTTACTTGTCGGACCACAATGTCAGAGTCTCCAATAGCATGTACAATCTTAGCTCCTTTCTGAATTGCAAGGAGTAATCCGTGTATCAAGGACTCATATTCAGCAACGTTGTTGGTGCATGAAAACTGAAGCCTATAAGCACCTAAATAAGCTTCTCCTGTCGGGCTAACCAATTCAAATCCTGCTCCATTTCCCTTCTTTGACTTTGATCCGTCGAACCTTAAAGTCCACACTTGATTCTCTGTAGGGGTATTGGGAGACTGAACACATGTTTCTTCTTGATTGCATATCTCCAGAGTCTTTTCTTCAACTTCTGACTGAGTGAGATCATCTTTTACAATTTCTTCTATCGCAACACTATTCTTTTCATTCATCTTTTGATATTCTATTAGAATCTCCTTTTCTTCATTCGTCTCCTGATGTTCTTCCTGTAACGAAGTATGGGGAACAAGCCTAGCAACTTGTTCTAGTGCCACCTTGCACATGGCACAAGTGATTTCTGAATGAAATGCTTCGTGTATTCGGCACCAGTTGGGGAGCAGCAAATTTTTAATTGAAGCATCTTTCCCTAACTCTGTTTCTTGCTTCACGCTGTTCAGGACAAAGTCCCTGAAATTCTCAAAGGTCCCTCCACCTTCACTATCACTTGAGTCACTTTCAATCAACACTTCGGTGGAGCTCGTGGTATCCTCCAAACATTTTCCCTCACTTGAACTTTGCAACATCAATATTTCTTGCTTGATAGGCCTATATGAGCCTAAGTCAGTTTCTACGAACATAATTTCATTATCCTCTCCATATTCTGTGATCATCAGCTTCAGTCTTGGTGTACTCTCAACCTTGATTTGATTTGGGACTCCCTTCCATGGAAGCCACATGTGGGAGAAGTCTGTTGCAATGTACCCATTCAGCTTTCTTGCCCAGTCCCGGCTTAGTAACATGCCGTACCCATCCGGTATGTCAACCACTGATATGTCTATACAGCTCTGGATTCGGGGATCAGCTGACAACTGCATATGAATATTATTTAACTCCCCGACCACTGGTACTTCAGTTTTGTCTAGTTGAGTCACCTTCTTTGTAGTATGCAACGGGACTATACCCAACCTTTGACACACCTTCAATGGCATGACGTTGCTAGAAGCACCGGAATCAATCAGACAATTGTGTAATAACTTTCCAAAGATTCTAACTGACACCAAGAATGGGGCTGGTTCATCTCTCCCCTGGTAGAACACAACTGGTTTCTTCTTTTCCTCGGGTACAATGCTCTTCCTTTCATCCTTTTCATCCCTTTGTGAAACTTGATTATCACGGGTGACCTTCTGTGTCTGCTCTTGCCTTTGTTCTGCGGGCAAACTGAATCTACTCTTCTCTTATCCTCGGTCCTTGGTTTCTCAGGTTCACTTGAAGATCCTTGCACTACTCCCACAAAACCTTGGGACTGCTGTGGAGCTTCCCAAGCGTTGAACGGCGCGTAAGGCACTTCCTCTACCATGTTTGCATTCTGCACAGGACGGGATTGTACATTTACTGGAGGATTCCTTGATGAACTGGGTGCTTCTTGAGGTGTACTCTTTGCAACTGGTGTCTCATATAGACTTCCCAAAATTGTATCTCTAACCTCGAGATTTTCATCAACTCATACAAGGGAAGACTAACTTTTATCTTCTTCACTTCTTCTAGCACATAAGAACTTAATCTTTTCATATCATCTCTTGGAAGATTGTCCTTTTGAGGACGTTGCATCATGTGGATTGGCTGTTGCTGGGCAGTTTGTTGTCCATTTCTATTCATCACATTCTGCTGTCTATACTCCGGAGAATCCCGAGGCAAATTCGGATTGTTGCTCGCATTTGGATTTGGCGGGGTTGCGAAATTATTCGGAGGAATTGAGGACGTCAACGGCTCTTTTTGGTGATAAGTCCTCTGGTACACCTTAGGTGCCGCTCCTCCGGAAGTCTGGAACGCTTGCACCTCTCTACTTCCTTCTACCAAAACACTATTATCGAGAGGTGGGAAAATGTAGTTACCCTGGTCATATGGCTCTTCTGAATAAGTACCTTGAACTTCTGAATACGTTTGAGCCTCTGAATAAACTTGAGCTTCCTCATAAACTTGAGTATCTGGCGCCTCCACGGGACCGTTAGCCGAAGCTGGTGGAAATCTATAATTAGCTTCCGGTGGCGCGTAGTTCTGGTATTCGGACACAAGATTGACACTTTCTATGATTAGTGCCTGGTCATATCTTTGTACTGGTACAATCTCATATCCAGTAGTCGGAGGATTCTCAGTACCTTCCGTGCTTTTCACTTCTCCTTTAAAGATATCGGCTGCTACTTGAAACTCATGGCATTGTAATTCTGAGTGTTGACTTGTGTTATGAAGCCGACACCATCCCGACATAGCAGCTTCTGCCAGAAATACTCTGTCAGTGGGACGATTTTCTGGAGGTGGCGGGTTATCTAGCGGTGATGGAACTCCTCCATTGTTAGGTCCAGTATTCCAGGACCTCTTCTGATATCCTTGATTATTATTTCGATACCCATGGCTGTTGTCATGTCCATGTCCTTGATGGGCATCTTGATGATGGGGAGGATTGTTTTGATATCCTCGGTTGGCACCTGGATGTGCCTGATAGTTTCTCAGCATGGATTGCATCTGATTATTCTGATTTCTGAGGTAAGTAACCTCAGATGACAGCCTTTTCATTTGTTCAACTAACTCTTTCATCTCATCTTTTTCTTCTTGAGTCCTCGTTTGTGGTACTGTATTCTGAAGATAAACTGGCTGTGTAGCTTGGGTCTGGGATAAAGGTACCCCAGGATGGAGAACTAACTGATTAGATGGTGGTTGCATCTGATAGGGCGGTTGCGGAATGGGATTCAATGATGGAATTTGTTGATTCCAGGCTGGAGCAAGAGTCTGCATTTGATTATTCGTGGTGACCAAGCCAGTATACAAAGAGGGTCCAGTTATGTTTTGGCCCATATTCTGACTTACTTCAACAGCCTTAGCGTATGCTTGATTCATGTCTGCCGGAATGGGATGAGCTTGCCTCACGAACATAGCGGTCAATGGGTCCAAGGCTGCATAGTAATTTTCCCTTGCATCGGGAACCATGTACGGAGTACGCAACCTCGTAAGAGCCTTTTGGAATCTGTTATTGAAGGCATGAATAGGTTCTTTGTCTTGTCTCCTCACCTCCGTGAACTGACGGAAAAGCTCCACTGGGTTGATAGGAATACCAAACTTCCCAATGAAAGCCTCCTTCATCTGCTCCCATGTTCTGATGGACCCAACTGGCAAATGTATAAACCAAAAGTGTGCTTCTTCTCCCAAGGAATACGGGAACAGTCTGCAAGCCACATCTGCGTAGGCAATTTGTCGGTTTCGCAAATGATCTTCAAACATCTTAATGTGATCCTCTGCAGAACGATTCGGATCATGGACTTGGTACTTGGTGCAGAAATGCTCCGGATTCTTTGGCATGTCATGATAATCGGCAAACTCAAGAGGAGATGGATTGGTGACTAGCCAAG
>VDFB02297603.1:0-20354 GCA_007258455.2 Sequoia sempervirens
ATTTTATAATATTTCTGTTTTCATTTCTCGTTTTCTCCTTTTTTCCTTTTTCGATTTTACTTTTCAGCGTATTTTCTTTTCCATCATTTGATTTCTCCGTCAATTCCTCAATTGGCTGGCAGGCAATGAAGCCTCCAATGGGTTTGAGAATTGCAGTGGCGCTGAAGCAAGATGTAAGATTTTCACCTGCTGAGACTTCTCCCAAGAAACCAAAATGACTCAGAATGGAGATAGGTAAGATTTTTAAGGTCTTTAGACTCATGTGTTAAGACACAATAACGGGTTAACCTCCCGAGACGAGTTCAATCTCTAACTGGATGATAACAAGAGGAAAACAACCTTAATTCTTTTCAAAAATTTATGCAAATTCCAGTGAAAGAAACCACGTTGTGAAAGTTAAAACATCATCACCCATTCGCAACGGGAAAACCCACAAATCCTTGCCCATTCCAAACCAAAACCACTTGAGCGGACGACTCAAGGGACGGAAACGCCAAACCAAAAACCCACAGGGCAACAAACCAAAACCAAAACGGAAGAAAAACAGAAAAAGCAAACGGAAAGCAACAAACGGGAAAGCAAACCCTAATCTAACTATTTTACAAAGCAGGCTCTCGGAGAGAACCTAGGACTGGAAATAATGCTTGAGGAACTGTCCGTTGACGGGCAACGGGACATCCTCCCCTGTCAATGTACGCAACCTAAATGCATTATCCCCAAGGATTTCAGAAATCTGATATGGACCCAACCACAATTTGTCAAACTTATCGTGATCACCCTTCTTCTCGTGGGCCTTGTCCCAATATAAAACCAAGTCAGAAATCCTGAACGACTTGATCTTAGCCTGTTTATCAAACCATCTCTTCACCACTGCCTGGTGCTTCGTTAGATTCTCAAGAGCTTCATCTCTTTTCTCTTCTAGATGCATTAGCTGGGACAATCTTGTCTGAACTTGATCCTCTCCCTCGAGGTATTCTTGAATAAACTGAAGAGTAGGGATCCTTAACTGCACTGGAAACACCGGATCCTGTCCGTAAACCAAGTGGTATGGAGACGTTCCCAAGGAACTCTTTGTTCTTATTCTGTCTGCCCAAAGAGCAAACCTCAACTGTGTGTGCCAATCTTTCGGATTTTTATCCAGTAACTTCTTAATGGCATTCAATAAATTCTTGTTTGTGGACTCTGCTAGTCCATTTCCCTGTGGATAGTAATTGGAGGAAAACTTCAGTGTAATTCCATACTCAAAAGCCCAGTTGGAAAACTTCAGCGATGAGAAGGCTGAACCATTGTCACTGACCAAAACGTGGGGGCATCCAAATCTTGTCACAATATTTTCTTCAAGGAATCTGATAACCACCTCTGACGTGCACTGCTTCAACGCTTGAGCTTCTGTCCATTTAGTGCAGTAGTCTGTCGCTGTCAAAATATATCTGTGCTGTCCTGATGACGGTGGATTGATCATACCAATAAAATCCAAACCCCATTTTGCGAATGGTCTCACTTCAATCACTGGCTGCAAAGGCATAGCGGGATGCCTTCCTCTATTAGCCGCTGTCTGGCATATGTGGCAAGCCTTCACATGCTCATATGTGTCTTTAAAAAGCGTGGGCCAATAATAACCAGCTCTCAGGATTTGATGAGCTGTGGCCAGACTTCCTCCGTGTCCGGTTCCAAATTTCTCATGGAAGTGTTCCATCAACTGTTTTGCTTCTTGTTTTCCTACACATCTCAAATATATACCTTCATAGTTCCTCCTATAGAGGACTGATCCTTGAAGCATGAATCTTTGGCTTCTCATTCTTAATGCTCTCCGCTGGACTGGATTCAAATGGCGAGGGCATCTGTGATTCAGCAAGTAGTAGACTGTGTCATCGTACCATTCTCCGGGAGACACTTCCTCTAATACATAGGTCTGTTGAACTAATTCTGGACCAACCATTGCAATCGTTTGAGCCAAAGCCTGTCCTCTGACTAACTTCATCGGCTGTATCTCAATATCATATTCTTGCAAAGTGGCGACCCACTTTCCTCTTCTTTCACCTAACTCATTCTGCATTAACAAAATCTTCACCGTGGCGTCTGGAACAATCGCGTGGATCTTGCTCCTCAAGATGTAATGTCTAAATTTCTTGACGGCCTTCACCAAAGCATATGCTTGCTTTTCAATGCTTGGATATCTTAATTCTGCTTCCTTCAAGGGTGAGCTCATAAAAGCAATTGGGTGCTCATCTTTTTCTTCAGTTCTTTGAGTTAGTACTGCTGCGCATGTGTGCTCTGAGGCAAATGAATACAAATAAAAAGGCTTTGTATAATCCGGACTGACCAGCACTGGAGCGTCCACTATAGCTTGTTTGATCTCATCAAAAGCCTTCTTTGTTTGTGGGGTCCACTCAACCTTTGCATCTTTCTTCAACATTGCATTCAGTGGCCTCACTATCTCGGCAAATCCGGTTATGAACTTTCTAACAAAATTAATCTTGCCGAAGAATGATCTTAACTCTCTCTGAGTGCCAGGCAAACCAATCCTTGAGATGGCTCCAATACGTTCAGGGTCAATTGATATACCCTTTTCTGAAATAACGTGACCCAACAGTTTACCTTCGGTGACTCCAAAGATACATTTCTTAGCATTCAGAGAGACACCGAATCTTCTACATCTCTGAAATATTTTCCTCAAATCCTCAACGTGATCTCTTTTCTTCGAGAACACCGTCAGGTCATCCATGTAAATTATAATGCACTTTCCGACAAGGTCTCGAAAAGCGATGTCCATTGCTCGTTGGAAAGTGGCCCCTGCATTGATTAAGCCGAAAGGCATTCTCCTGTAGGCAAACGTTCCCCATTTCGTGGTGAACGCAGTCTTCAATCGGTCTTCATGTTCAACCATCACTTGATTGTAGCCCGAGTATCCGTCCAAAAAGGACATCATTTGTGAACCATTCACTATTTGCAACACTTCATCTAATGAAGGTAAGGGATAGTTGTCTTTCTCAGAGGCCCTATTCAAATTGCGGAAATCTACGCATAATCTTATCTCTCCATTCTTCTTTCTGACAGGCACGAGATTGGCGACCCACGTGGAGTGCCTCACTGGAAAAATAATTCTGGCTGAAAGGAGCTTCTTGACTTCTTGATAAATTAACGGTTCTAGCAATGGATTCACTGGCCTCTGCCTCTGTCTGAATGGCTTGCTTCCTGGTTTCAGTGGTATTGTATGTGTAATCAGTGATGTATCATATGTCTTTAAATCTTCATATCCCCAGGCTATTACTTCTGGAAACTCTTTCATAACCTTTAAGATACCTTCCTTTTCTTCGGGTGTACAAACCTTTCCAATAAAAACGTTTTTCACTTGTTCACTTGTTCCTAGATTGACAGGTTCACAATCATTGCCTTGCGTGCTTTGATTTCTGCTTAATCTGTCAGTGTCAAATAGCCTTTCCAATTCGACCATTCCTTTTGGGATTACGTTAGTCTTCAAATTCAATATCCCTTCTGTATCATATTCAGCCTCTTCAGTATCTTCCTCATCTATGATTTGTGCTTCAAACACTCCTGAGTTTGTGAGAAAATCCAGAATCTGCTTGTCGTCTTCGAACACTTGAAAATTCTTTATGTTATCAGGGATTGCCGGGGTTGAAACCAACTCTACTGTGAACTTTTTTAACCCTTCCATTGCCAATGGCTCCAAAGAACTGGCAGCTTGTGCCAAAGAGTTTGCAACAGTATTTTTAGATCTGTAGACTTGCTTTATGTTAAATGCATCAAAACTCTCTATTAGGTCCCAAACTCTGTTCCGATAACGGTTCAATCTCTTGTCATGACAGGCGAACTGCTTCCTTACTTGTCGGACCACAATGTCAGAGTCTCCAATAGCATGTACAATCTTAGCTCCTTTCTGAATTGCAAGGAGTAATCCGTGTATCAAGGACTCATATTCAGCAACGTTGTTGGTGCATGAAAACTGAAGCCTATAAGCACCTAAATAAGCTTCTCCTGTCGGGCTAACCAATTCAAATCCTGCTCCATTTCCCTTCTTTGACTTTGATCCGTCGAACCTTAAAGTCCACACTTGATTCTCTGTAGGGGTATTGGGAGACTGAACACATGTTTCTTCTTGATTGCATATCTCCAGAGTCTTTTCTTCAACTTCTGACTGAGTGAGATCATCTTTTACAATTTCTTCTATCGCAACACTATTCTTTTCATTCATCTTTTGATATTCTATTAGAATCTCCTTTTCTTCATTCGTCTCCTGATGTTCTTCCTGTAACGAAGTATGGGGAACAAGCCTAGCAACTTGTTCTAGTGCCACCTTGCACATGGCACAAGTGATTTCTGAATGAAATGCTTCGTGTATTCGGCACCAGTTGGGGAGCAGCAAATTTTTAATTGAAGCATCTTTCCCTAACTCTGTTTCTTGCTTCACGCTGTTCAGGACAAAGTCCCTGAAATTCTCAAAGGTCCCTCCACCTTCACTATCACTTGAGTCACTTTCAATCAACACTTCGGTGGAGCTCGTGGTATCCTCCAAACATTTTCCCTCACTTGAACTTTGCAACATCAATATTTCTTGCTTGATAGGCCTATATGAGCCTAAGTCAGTTTCTACGAACATAATTTCATTATCCTCTCCATATTCTGTGATCATCAGCTTCAGTCTTGGTGTACTCTCAACCTTGATTTGATTTGGGACTCCCTTCCATGGAAGCCACATGTGGGAGAAGTCTGTTGCAATGTACCCATTCAGCTTTCTTGCCCAGTCCCGGCTCAGTAACATGCCGTACCCATCCGGTATGTCAACCACTGATATGTCTATACAGCTCTGGATTCGGGGATCAGCTGACAACTGCATATGAATATTATTTAACTCCCCGACCACTGGTACTTCAGTTTTGTCTAGTTGAGTCACCTTCTTTGTAGTATGCAACGGGACTATACCCAACCTTTGACACACCTTCAATGGCATGACGTTGCTAGAAGCACCGGAATCAATCAGACAATTGTGTAATAACTTTCCAAAGATTCTAACTGACACCAAGAATGGGGCTGGTTCATCTCTCCCCTGGTAGAACACAACTGGTTTCTTTTTTTCCTCGGGTACAATGCTCTTCCCTTCATCCTTTTCATCCCTTTGTGAAACTTGATTATCACGGGTGACCTTCTGTGTCTGCTCTTGCCTTTGTTCTGCGGGCAAACTGAATCTAACTCTTCTTTTATCCTCGGTCCTTGGCTTCTCAGGTTCACTTGAAGATCCTTGCACTACTCCCACAAAACCTTGGGACTGCTGTGGAGCTTCCCAAGCGTTAAACGGCGCATACGACACTTCCTCCACCATGTTTGCATTCTGCACAGGACGGGATTGTGTGTTGACTGGAGGATTCCTTGATAAACTGGGTGCTTCTTGAGGTGTACTCTTTGCAACTGGTGTCTCATATAGACTTCCCAAAATTGTATCTCTAACCTCAGAGATTTTCATCAACTCATATAAGGGAAGACTAACCTTTATCTTCTTCACTTCTTCTAGCACATAAGAACTTAATCTTTTCATATCATCTCTTGGAAGATTGTCCTTTTGAGGACGTTGCATCACGTGGATTGGCTGTTGCTGGGCAGTTTGTTGTCCATTTCTATTCATCACATTCTGCTGTCTATACTCCGGAGAATCCCGAGGCAAATTCGGATTGTTGCTCGCATTTGGATTTGGCGGGGTTGCGAAATTATTCGGAGGAATTGAGGACGTCAACGGCTCTTTTTGGTGATAAGTCCTCTGGTACACCTTAGGTGCCGCTCCTCCGGAAGTCTGGAACGCTTGCACCTCTCTACTTCCTTCTACCAAAACACTATTATCGAGAGGTGGGAAAATGTAGTTACCCTGGTCATATGGCTCTTCTGAATAAGTACCTTGAACTTCTGAATACGTTTGAGCCTCTGAATAAACTTGAGCTTCCTCATAAACTTGAGTATCTGGCGCCTCCACGGGACCGTTAGCCGAAGCTGGTGGAAATCTATAATTAGCTTCTGGTGGCGCGTAGTTCTGGTATTCGGACACAAGATTGACACTTTCTATGATTAGTGCCTGGTCATATCTTTGTACTGGTACAATCTCATATCCAGTAGTCGGAGGATTCTCAGTACCTTCCGTGCTTTTCACTTCTCCTTTAAAGATATCGGCTGCTACTTGAAACTCATGGCATTGTAATTCTGAGTGTTGACTTGTGTTATGAAGCCGACACCATCCTGACATAGCAGCTTCTGCCAGAAATACTCTGTCCGTGGGACGATTTTCTGGAGGCGGCGGGTTATCTAGCGGTGATGGAACTCCTCCATTGTTAGGTCCAGTATTCCAGGACCTCTTCTGATATCCTTGATTATTATTTCGATACCCATGGCTGTTGTCGTGTCCATGTCCTTGATGGGCATCCTGATGGTGTTGAGGATTATTGTGATATCCTCGATTGGCACCTGGATGTGCCTGATAATTCTTTATCATTGATTGCATTTGGTTATTTTGATTTCTGAGGTGAGTTACCTCAGATGACAGCCTTTTCATTTGTTCTACTAATTCTTTCATTTCGTCTTTCTCCTCTTGTGTCCTTGTTGCAGGTACTGTGTTCTGGAGATAGACAGGCTGTGTAGCTGGAGTCTGGGATAAGGGTACCCCAGGATGGAGAATCAATTGGTCTGATGGTGGCGTAACATGATATGCCGGTTGCGGAATTGGATTCAACGCTGGAACTTGTTGATTCCAGGCTGGAGCAAGAGTCTGCATTTGATTATTCGTGGTGACCAAGCCAGTATACAAAGAGGGTCCAGTTATGTTTTGGCCCATATTCTGACTTACTTCAACAGCCTTAGCATATGCTTGATTCATGTCTGCTGGAATGGGATGAGCTTGCCTCACGAACATAGCGGTCAATGGGTCCAAGGCTGCATAGTAATTTTCCCTTGCATCGGGAACCATATACGGAGTACGCAACCTCGTAAGAGCCTTTTGGAATCTGTTATTGAAGGCATGAATAGGTTCTTTGTCTTGTCTCCTCACCTCCGTGAACTGACGGAAAAGCTCCACTGGGGTGATAGGAATACCAAACTTCCCAATGAAAGCCTCCTTCATCTGCTCCCATGTTCTGATGGACCCAACTGGCAAATGTATAAACCAAAAGTGTGCTTCTTCTCCCAAGGAATACGGGAACAGTCTGCAAGCCACATCTGCGTAGGCAATTTGTCTATTTCGCAAATGATCTTCGAACATCTTAATGTGATCCTCTGCAGAACGATTCGGATCATGGACTTGGTACTTGGTGCAGAAATGCTCCGGATTCTTTGGCATGTCATGATAATCGGCAAACTCAAGAGGAGATGGATTGGTGACTAGCCAAGTAGCACCGTTAGGAGCAGGTTGGACTCCTGGTTGAGCCATTGCTTGATTTGGATACCTCCTTTGATATACGATAACTGGGGTTGCGGTAACTTGAACTGGTGGTTGTTGCTGAACAAACACTGGTGTAGTAACTTGAACGGTTTTAGGTTGAGCAAACCTTGAAACACTTGGTGGAGTTCGGAATAAACTTGTAATCTTTTCTCCGCTTTCTTCACTAGACTGAGCTTCTTCGTTTGACAACACTTCTTCACTTGACTCGACTTCTTCGCTTGGACGGACTTCTTTTTTCTTCCTTGCTCGCGTAGGCAATTCTAATTCCACAAAGTCTTTGGATGAGCTTGGCGTGGACCTCAGAATTCTTTTCAACTTATCAGGTGAGAATGAGCTAATGCGATCCAGGATGTAGTTGATCACTGTCGGCGAGGAAGAGGAGCGAGTGGTAGTCTCTGATCGAGCAAATTCCTCTCAATTGCAACTTGGATTTCAATGGCTTTTTCTTCTTCTTCCTCCAACACGAAGCAAGTTCTCATGTACTGGGCGTAGCTCTCCTTTGTTTTCCAAGCAAGATTGTTCAACCCTGAAAGAATGTCCTCCTGGTCGTCGTTGAATCCCAAGTTAGGCTGCAACACTGGGAATATTTCTCTATGCGGTAGCACCATCTTTACTCATGATAATTTCTTTCTCCAATGAAGCTCTTTTCAATGAAATCCCTTCTTATTTGAAAATGACTGCTTCACTGCGAAGAATCCTTGAAGGCCCTCCTTCTAGCGCCAGTTCTGTTGACGTGGTTTTTGAGACCGCACCAACACAGAACAAAGTCGCCCAACGGACGCTCTATTCTCTCTTGATCAAAGTATTCCGCACGCTAAGATTGCCAGAAAGTTCGTGCGTTCAACTCCAAGGTTCCTTTAGTGCGAATAGGCTCAGTTTGGCTTGATGTGATATTGCTGGTATGTCAAGGGGACTTACGTAGTTGTTCAGACTTCTCGCAGTTAGCAGTTGATATGTAATTTGAAGGGGATTCTTACGTGTATGATTTGGCAATGTGTATCCTTTTCTAAAACTAACAAGAAGTATGCGGAAAGTAAAAGGGAAAGGGCCTAAGAAATTTGTACTCTATTCTAAGTGCAAGGTATGTGGGGCTTCGTCTCAATAGACTTCAACCAGATTTCACCTAGCCTCCGTCGGACAGCCTCAGCAAAATCGGTGCAATCTTCAAAGGGGATAGCAAAAGATATTCAAGTTATAGTTTAACATACGTACACCATCAGAACAACGCATATAAGTATGTAAGCCATAACCGAAGTTAAACACAAGATGATGTCCAGTTGACCACGCAAGGCAGACTTATCATCAACAAGCCGCTAGTGGTATGGAATAAAATGAAGCTATCTCAATGAAATACCACACACCAAAGTAAGCTACTTGCATGAATTTAATCTACTTGGATACGAAAGGAAGAAGAAACCTTGCTAGCATTTCATGACAAGACGAATTTCACCATCAATGAAAAGATCTATTATCATAAAATGTATTACACAACAATCTCCTCAAAAGTTTTCAAAAGGGAAAACTTTCTCTCTTCTCCAAATTATGCAAAAATGCTCTACACTACTACACTATCTAGCTCTAAGGCTAATGCTCTCTCAATGTCTACTCTGGTTCTGAATCCTCATCTCTTACAAATGAGGGGGACTCCCCCTTTTATAGCTAGCCAAGTCCCAAAGGACGGCTAGGGTTACAATCAATAGAGTGGCCAGAATCTCTTAATGACAAAACTTATCTCTTTAGGATTCAGCCGCCTAGCAAATATGGCCTCGAAGGTGTTCTGAACTCCATCTATGATATTGGCCATAGCCTTGTGAATCCTGGCTGAATCCGCCTGTGCTGCATCGAAGAAGCCACGCCTTGTGATAGCCGAAGAATACCATCGAGAGAAATCATATCGGTCATTCGCCTGAATGACACCTCCATCAATCAGCAACTGCAATGGCACATGCCTCAACGCCTCAAGACGCTGGATCACCTTACTCTGATAGATAGAGGCATCGCCCCAAGCATGATCCACCGCATCCATCCGTGCCAAAATAGTGAGGCCTACTGAAAAGCAAAGGATAGGTCCTCCATGAATTTCTCTGTCTCCGCACGAACTCCTGTGACCCATTTGTCTGCCTCCTGTGCCATCCTCCCTAACTCTACCAAGCCGCTGATCGACTCTCTAGGAATATCTGCTGGAGGCTCTATCACTGGTACATCCTGCCCTCGAGAACGAGACAACTGCTGAACATATCCAACTAGCGCCTTGTGTTCTCGTTTCAACTTCTTGTATTTTCCTTCTTTCTTGAATAATCTATCCTTAAGGGCAAGGAAGGAGTTATCGCACTCCTCAATAATCTGTGCACCAGTAGGGCGTCCCAAGTCAAAGATTGTGACCACATAGTTTTCGGGCTGCTTCATTCGGCACACTTTCACTGCGGGGACTGCAGCGCGAAGATGGAGAGCCATCCTCATCTGGTGAGATCTTCGAAAATTTTTCTTGCCTTCTTCTTCGGTGGAGGAGCACTGATCCGGTTCAAAAACTCCTCCATCTCAACTGCTGGATCAATCTCCTCCTCGGGCTTCTTCTCATTCTATCCTTTAGCCAATCGGGCACCTCATATAATATATCAAAGGGCCGCTGCTCCTGTGCCTCGACTTCTCTAACCTGTTCCACTTCTTCCTCATTCTGGCGAGGCTCATCGTCCTCAAGTGGCTGAGTGTCACCTGACACTATATCATCATCGTCGCCATCATTCATGGCCGCCTCTATCTCCTGCTGAAATTGAGGGTCAGTAATAGTCCCCTCATCATCCTGCTGATCCTGCTGATCAACCCTAACAGGTACATTGGCACTCTGGCCAATTGACTCCCTCCGTGGAGGCTGAATATTATCTCACTACAGGTGCGATTCACTGTAAACTCGATCAGCAAATAAAGACACCTCCTGTATGCTTGGAGAGCGTGTCTCCAAAGGTACTGCCACTGTAACTCGTGGAGGTTCTGGCTGAATTATTTCTTTCTTTCTGGACTCTGGTCCTCTTGTGATCTGTTTCTTCCTTCCTGTGGTGGGCGTCCTGTGATCTCCCATCAAGTTGTAGGTCAAGGCAATTGACCTACCTTTCAATCTGCTCACTCGCCTATCGACCCATGCCCTGGTGAATGTCATAACCGGGATAGAGAGAGTATCAAGGTCGGCAACCTCGGGCTCTGACCAATCAACAGGCGGAAGTGGAGTGTCCCGAACAGCTGCATAGTCTGGATGAACAACATCCATGTCCTCATTAACCTGGTCCGGAACCGGAACTACCTCACACTCCCTGATCAGAGTAATCGGCAATCTAGAGAACATCCTCTTCCTCACTTCAATCTCATCAACTGCATCAGCCCAATAATCCTCAATGGTGGCCTTATGTTTGAATTCCTCTGACAACACCCAGTTGATGTTATGGTGCGGGTCATAGTGTTGTCTACTTGTGTGATATGAGAAATGATAGAATTGAAGCTCACTTTCAGCTTCTCTACATGCCTGTATCGAAGGACAAACCTCATCCGAGTTGCCCATCACAACTGGAAACTCTATCCCTCCTTTCTTCTTCTTCTTCTGGATTTTGTCAAAAGCTAGCAACTGTCTAGCTATCTCTAGCATTATTATTTTATCTGTTGGGTACTTAGGCAGCCTATAAGGGTATGAAGAAAATCCTTGCAGCCTAATGTATGAAAATCTTGGAAATTGTATAAACCGGCACCCATACCTTTCAATTAGCTCCTGGGCATTTCTAGAGATTCTGCACTGTAACCTCTCCTGAAGCAGCCTCGTGATGTACATGGTGAATGAATCATTGACACGTTTGTAATGGGTTGTGCTCGAAAGGTGCAACTGCGTACACGCCTCATGAATTTTGAATTGGTGAGAGCCACAACCGATGGGTTCCTTGTAAGAAATCCCTCTGTACCTCGTCATCCGTGCCAACATATAAATGAGATAGGAACTCATGTAAAATGTCTTCGTCCTCCGCAAACTCAGGAGCTGCTCATGTATATTGTCGCTGATCATCTCAGCCCAATTGACATAATCCTTGCCTTCTAACACCAGGTTGATGTAATAAAACATCCACGGCTCAAAAATGTAAGACTGTGGGCATCCACCAACCCTGCTCAGCAACATGATGAGATCACAATATTCTTGTTTCAGGTCCTCTGCTATGATCTGCTTCGGCAACTTCGTACGAGACGGCCTCGGAGTGCTCATCCAGTGAGTGTTAATTGTGTCCATGCATCGTTCAAAGGCAGAAGCATACATACGCTCCGCTCGCTCCCTGGACTTGTAGATCATGTTTCTATGCACCGGGATCCCAAAAGCTTCACCAATGGCTGCCGGAGTAAGATTAGCAAGCACTTGGCCATCTGGTGTCGTGATCGACCGGTGTTCTTTCTCGTAACAGTTGGCGCACTCCATAATCAACTCTGAACACTGAATAGCTGGCGGAAAACCAGCTGCTGCATACAACCCACTTCGGACGATGTTGTGCGAAGTGACCGAAGCCCGATGACTTCCAATCCCGAACAGCCTATTCTTGAATGTTTCCAGGTTGACAGAGCCCAGGTTCGTGTCTGTCAGCTTGCCCAACTTTGAAATGAACTTTGATTCCGGCATGAACGTCTTGCTCAGCTTCTTGATCGTAGCCTGTCTGGAGGCACCATTGTCTTTTCCGGTTGTCCTCGCTTCAGCCATCTGCAACATAACAGACATTTCATCAGTGATCAGATTTAATAAAATAAGACATGATATAGGGGCTGCAGTTGAATTCTAGAAGCTGCAATATCCTTCGTGTTTGCAAACCTCAGCTCCTTCTCTTGAATAAATTCGAATTCCAACACTTAGAACAGATTTCTAAGTGAACCTTGATGACCAGCAATCAGCAATTTTAACTACTTCGTATCAGCAATCAACAACTTTAATTTCTATGTCTTTGTATCAGCAATCAGCAGTCTTGTAAGTTAGCAAATTCGCACTTCAAAGTTCTCAATGTTTCAACTCAATACAAGGCGTCCTTTTCAAATGGCACTTTTGACTGAACTTAATCAAATCAGACTTCAAGCTTCAACACTAGCAAGGACGTACTTCTCAAGCCCTCAGCAATGGCGCACTTTTTAAGCTTCTATAATTCAAGCAAATCAGATTTCAGTGACAAAGCCGTACCTTTTCAAGCAAGTTCAAGTTGCAGCAAACACCTCCTTAGTTAGCAATGGCGTACCTTCCTCAAGCCTTAAGACGTCTTCTCCAACAAGTTCAACCTCAGCAAAATTCAAACCTCTCCAAGCTCACTTTGCCTCAGCAAATTCGCCTTTTCCAGTTGTGAAAGTGAGTGAAAAGCTTCTCCATTTTATAGCTAGAATTCAAATTCTAGAAGACGTTATTTTTAGCCAGTGCCATTAAACTCCACTACTCCACTTCAAGAATTCGAATTTTTCCCTCTCTGGCTTTTCTGACACTTGTCTCCAGTCGTCGGGAATATTATTCTTCTAGAAACTTGACTTTGACTGGCGTTTTGAATTTCTCTCCGAAAAATTTAATTTAACTTCATCATATTTTACTCACCAGCTGGAGCTCCGTTACTTGAATTCAAATTTTAAACTTCATCATCTGCTCTGGAAATTTCATCCTCGAAGAATTTAATCACAATTATCTAGGCAATTCCCTTCGTCTTCATCGTTTGAAGAAAATTCACTTGAAAACTCATTTTATTCATTTTTGCCTTAGAAAATTTAAAATTCTCCTTTAGGAAAATTCATCATTCTAGCACTGATTAAATTCCTCACTGAAAAAGTGTTGGCGAAGCTTGAAAGATTTAGAAATTCATTCATCATCACGAACGTCCAGTACCCAGAAGCAAATTTTCTTCAGAACGCCTCGAATTCATGGGTACCCAACGAACGGGTTCATTTAATTTTTTAAATTTTGGACCTTAGGAAAATATCATTTTCATCATTTAAACTCGTTCTTCGCCCGTGGTCACTCTGCGTTGCTCCTAGAAAAAATTTATTTCATTTGCCAGTGGAGAGAAATTTCTATCAACTTCATTTGAAAAATTTCATAGTCCCGGCACGCCTTGTACATTTTATCTCACTCCACACTTGGAAAATATTTATTCAAAGTCCAACGCCTTAGAGAATTTTCAACACTTAGCAAATATTTTATTTTCTCCTGAGGCGCCTAGCATACTTCAAAACATTTCAACGCCTATAAGATTTTTTTTTAAAATCACCATATAACTCCCTAGGCGCACACTTTATTTTAACACCTTGAAATATTTTCCACGCCTTATAACTCCCTTGCTCTAGGCGCACACTTCACACTTAACACTTCCAACGCCTTAGGAAATATTTTCTAACACCTTATAACTCCCCATGGGCGCATACTTCACACTTAACTCCCCTTGGGCGCATTTTAAGTGTGGAGGAGGATAACGTACAAGCCTTCACCATGCTAGGTAACACTTTTCACCTTATTTACCCCTTGTATTTACCATTTACCCTTCAAACATGGGCGCATTTCCTTGTAGGAGGAGGACGAACTTGCTTATACCTTCAGGTGACTTTTCAACTTCCGTTTTTTTGTCCTGACTTGCATGATTTGGGCGCACTTTGATGAGAGAGAAGGATGGGCGCATTTTGCATGTAATGAAGGATAAAAACTTTGACTTTTTGTTGACCCCTTGCAACCTTGGGCGCATTTCACCCCTGCTGGTGGACGAACACTCCAACATCCTTGGGTGACTCTTCACCTTCCACGTTTTGTCTTGACATGGCCCAGTTTGGGCGCATTTTGGCCTTGGAGAAGGATGAAAATGTTTGACCTTGTTGACTTTCTTTCACTTTGGGCGCATTTTGCCTTGCTTGCAGGATGGGCGCATTTTGACCCCTGAGGCGGATTTCTCATACTTAGAAACTTTTTCAACCTTTTCCCCTTTCATCTTGGGCGCATTTGGACCCCTGAGCAGGATGAAATTTCGTTGACTTTCTGTTTGACTTCTTGTGCCTTGGGCGCATTTTGCCCTGTGTGAAGGATGAACTTGCATCTTGAAAAAATTTCTACGCCTCTTCATCAATCTGGGCGCATTTTGATATGCCTGCTGGACGAGACCCCAGACTTAGACAAATTTTTATCATCCTCGCCAGCATCGTGCCCTGCTATTTATAGTAAGTCCTCTGTATTCGCGCCTCTGAAGCTCGGATCAACTTGAAATTTCAAACATAGTTTCTTCACAACTTTATCAACTTGTCGGCACTGCCACTTTTAGTCACCCTGCTATTTATAGCCTGTTTCTGAGGGTGGCTTACTAAAAATAGTAAGCTCTTGATTCTGATAGCTCCCAAGCTCCGATCGACGTGAAATTTTGATGAGGCGCTCCTCACCGTGAACCTTACTGCCGACAGCGGCGCATGCGGATTTACACTATTTTTAGCGTTTCCAATTGACTTACTATAAATATTAAGTGCTCCGTTGACTGAAATTTCACGGTGAGCCGGCTGAAGAAGCCGTCGCGATGGTTTACATCGGTTTGAAGATTTTGACTTTTGATGCCTATTTTTAGGCTCCGGTTTAGAGCTGACTGCATTTACATCGCGTATCAGATCTCCGTTGCTCCTGTTGCGGCCTGCGATCGGCTCGTCGAATCACGGACTCTTTAGGTGGAACAAAGGGACACACGCCTTTCAAAATAACCGTTCCTTGAGTGAGAATCCTTGTTTGCATATCACACCATCGCGAAGCTCTCGAAAAACCATCGAGGAATCGCGACATGCAAAAGAAAAGCTTCGACATGCAAACCTAAAATAACCGAATTTGAATCACGAAAGTGGTCATCTCGACTTGCATGTTATATATCGTTCAGAGATACTCAAAAACCGAGGAAGGAATATCGGTCATGCAAAGAAAATCCTACGCATCTGGACCACGAAATTTGTATCTTGGAAGCGGTTGCTAAAAGCCGTAAGTTATCGTTTTACTCAAATTTGGCATGCAAGCAGTCTGGTATACTCTGAATACCGTGTGATGATTAGAATCTCAAAATAGCTGACAAATTGCCCTGAACTGCAGACTTACTAAAAATAGTAAGTACCTCAGAATTTGATGAAAACTGGCTGGAAGCCTGCTGGATGTCTACCGACAACATTGCTAAGTTCAATTTTCAATTTACTGGCCCTACTTGACCTTGACTTGACCAAAAAAATGATAAAACCCTAATTTTAGAATTGGCCAATATCTTCACGTTTAAGCTCAATGGCTGACCTAGCCAGAAAGGCGGACCTGAGAGAAAAGAGACGAGGCCCGAAGGCTGAGGAAGAGCCCCGAAGCCAAGGGCCAGGCAGACAAAAATAAAGGGGTCCCCATCAGATAGGCGATGTGAAAAGGTCTGCTCGCCCTGAGCTGAAGAAAGAATGGATAAAATGCGCCCAAGTCAAAATCAGAGATGGAACTTCACACATGGAAATGCGCCTGGTAATGTGGAGACTGGAGGAATCTTCAAAGTATGAAATTCAAAGGCTTAGCCTATGATTCAATAATCGACCAAGGCGTTTAATGTGAAAAAAAAAGTTAAAAGGCGTTGGACTTAAATGTGTGGGGAAAAATAAGTTCTAAAATGTTTAAAAATAAAAATTAAATGTCCCCCTTCATGATTTGCGCCTAGACTGAAGATTGTCTACAAAAATCGAAGGCGTTTAAATTTTCCAAAGCGAGATTAAGAATAAATTAAAAAGGCGTTGGAAGTAATATAATTTCTCCAGGCGATAAAATTTTTTAAATTTGCCTAAGACGGAGGAATTAATTAATTTAATTAATTTAATTATTTTCCTAAGTCAATATTTAAATTCCCCCTTTAATTTTAACCCATGAAATTTTAAAATTTTGGACGATTTAATTATGGGGAATTTATTTCGGAGTTAATTACGGATGGAAAATAAAGTTATGCCTAGCCAGTTTTGACGGTTGACATCGAATTTTTAAGTGTGTTGGAGAAATAATTTAAAATGGCACTTAAATTAAAATTTTAATAAATTAATATGCCATTTTAAAAAGGCAGTTGAGATTACTTCAAATCGGAGTAAAAATTGATTTTTCGAAATTACTGAAGATAACTGGCAGTCGGGAGGGAAGTTTTAAATTTGAATCGAGGAAAGAATCTCCCTAAATAGCAAATTGCCATAACGACTGCAAGACGACTGGAATATTCCCTTTTAAATTTAGCAAATGCGTCAGTCATAATGAAGGGAATAAAAGGCATCTGCTAAAATTAGCACCGGTTTTTGGCTATAAAACTCTGAGGATTTTCACTCTCATCTCACAAAATTCGAAGTACAGATTTATGCTGGTGAATTGAGAGAAGATTATTGAGTTGTGAGATTTAATTTGAGAGTTGCTGAAAGTGTGAAGGTGTTAAGTCCGATTTTTCAAAGAGGTTTGAATTTCTCGAAGTTTGCAAAGTTGCTGAAAGTTGATTTCTTGAAGTTGCTAAGATTCAGAGTTGCGAAGTGCTGCGATTCGAAATAAAGTTTGAAGGGTTAAGCATTTTTATTTCTTCACGTTGCTGAGGTGAGTACTCGAAGTTGCTGAGATTCAATATTTTGCTGAAAGTTGAAATGTTTTCGAAGTTTAAAATTGAAAAAGCTGAAATCAATTGTTTGTGCTGGAGGTCAAAAGTTGTTTTAAATTTGAAATTGATTGAGCTTTAAATTTTCGGAAGTTGCTGAATGTTTTAATCAAATGAGATTTTAATTTGTTGAAGCCTTCGAAGTTGCTGTTTTATAACTCTCGAAGCGCTGATTTGAGATTACTTTTCGAAGTTGCTGATTTATAACTCTCGAAAAGTTGGTTTTAAATTGTTGAGGCTTGCTGATTTGAACTTGCTCGTTTAAAACTTTCGGACTTATTTAAACTCTTCGAAGTTGCTGGTGTATAACTGTCAAAGAGCGGATTTGAAACTTGGTAATTTATAAGTTGCAAGCTTACTGATTTTAAATATTCGAAGTTGCTGATTTAAATGTCGCTGAAACTTAACACGATTTCCGAAGCTGAAATTGTTGGAGTTAATTTCTTACGGGGAGTTGAATATTTCTTTTGGCTGCAAGTTGTTGAAGGTTGAAGTTTAAATTATCGAGAAGTCAAAGTTGATGCTGAAAATATTAACTTGTATTTATTTTGCAGCCAACTTCATTCGCCAGCCATCCCACGTGATCTTTATTTTAAAAATTGGAAGTGTAATATTTGCCTTTTATTTTGCAGATGGCTGATGTTGCAGGAACTAGCAGAGCTGGAACTAAGGCTGGGAACAACGAGGCTGGCAAGGAGAACGCCTCCAGGCAGGCAATTATCAAAGGTCTGAAGAAGTCCTTCATTCCAGAGTCAAAGATTGTGTCGAAGTTTGGCAACTTGACGGACACTAATCTCGGGCCATTCAACCTTGAGGCCTTCACGCGCAGAATGTATGGGCAGGGTGGAAATCTTCCAACAGAGGCATCACGCAATATTGTGAAGAGCGGATTGTACGCAGCAGCAGGGTCCCAACCAGCAGTCCGTTGTCCCGAGTTGATCCTAGAATGCGCCAACTTCTACAACTCCGAGGATCGGACTATCAGCTCTCCGGATGGTATGATCATGGCCAACTTCGCTCCTGATGCAATTGGCGAGGCATTTGGGATACTTGCTACGGATAATATGTTGTATAAGTCCATGGCAAAGGCTGACAAGATGTACGCCACGTCCTTCGAAAAGTGCATGAAGAGGATAAACACCACGTGGATGCGAAAGCCAAAGCCTCCTGCGGCCAGGCTGCCTAATCAGATAATTTCGGAAGAGCTGAAGCAAGAGTACTGCGATATCATTATGCTACTCAGCAGAGTTAACGCCAGCCCGCAGTCGTTTGTGTTCGAGCCATGGATGTTCTTCTACATCAGTGTAGTGCTCGAAGGGAAAGTGCAAGTGAACTGGGCGCAGATGATAAGTGATAATATTGATGAACATTTCCAGAGTCTCAGGAGAACAAAAACGTTTTACATGAGCTCGTATGTTATTTACATGCTAGCTCGAATGACAAAGTATAGAGGGTTGGCATACCAAGAACCAATTGGCTGTGGATACAATCAGTTCAAGATTCACCAGTCCTGCAGACAGTTGCATCTTACGCACACTGGTGACTTCCAGAGAGTAAATGATGCGTTCACTATGTATATTACAAGAACCCTTCAGCAGAGGTTACAACAAAGGATATCCGAGGAAGCTCAGATGCTGATAGAAGAGTATGGGTGTTGGTTCGTCCAATTCCCGAGATTTACCTATTTGAGGCTGCCAGGGTATGATTCATATGTCTATAAACTACCTAGGTACCCCACCAACAGAATGATACTGCTCGAATTGTCTAGGCAATTGGTGGCCTACGACAAAATCATTAGGCGAAAGAAGAAGGGAGGCTTGCATTTTCCTATTGTGTTGGGAAAATCACTTGAAGAATGCCCCACGTTGCAGGCAGCCAAGGAGGCTGAGGCTGAACTGAAATTCTATAAGTTGACCCTTCATACTAGCCGACAAGATTTTGATCCTAAGGGTAAGATTGGAACGGTGCAAGGAGAGCAATACAGACACAGAGCTCACCTGGAAGATTTTTGGGCGAATGCTGGAAGTGAGGATGAAATTAGAAAAAGAATGTTTTCAAAGCTGCCACTCAAGTTGATTAGAGAATGTGAAGTGATCCGGGTGCCAGATCAAGTCGAGGAAGATACCAGGATAACTCATCCAGATTATGAGGCAGTGAAGAATACTCCGATTCCACCAGTAGATTGGGCCAAACCAGAGATTGCAGATTTAGACACCTTGTCTATTCCCGTCCTGACTTTCACGAGGGCTTCGGTAGATGAGCGTGTTAACAGATTAAGGAGAAGGTCAGTGGCCCTCACATATGACCTCATGGGTGATAAAAGGCCACCGGTGTTAGCGAAGAGAAAGAAACAGATCACACGAGGTCTAGAGTCTAAAAGGGAGCCCGTTCGGCTGGAGCCTCAAGGGTCGGAGGACACAACATCCACTCAGTTGGTGACTCATTCTTCTAGTGTGCGTGAAGTCTCATTATTCGCAGACCAGAGAGCTCAGAGAAATGAAGAGCCGGAGGTTGGAGAGGTTAACCAACCAATGCCGAGAGAAATAGATACTCAGAGTGTCAATGATCCTGAAGGTGCCAGTAAGCCAGATGAAGGGGAAGAAATGGATATGGACATCCACTTCGACTTTTCCTTCGGAGATGAAGACGTTGGAGCTCACGAGGAAAGTGATCAAAATGTTGAAATAATTGAGCCTCAGCAGAATACTGCTCGAGAGGAAGTTCGGGAAGTAGAAGCAACTGAGGAGCAGCCCCTCATCATTTATGATATTCAGCGCAATTGGCTCTCACAGGCGATCAGGAGGGACAAAGATGATGATGCGGACCTGGCAGTTGAAATGGAAGAACTTTTAAACAGAACGAGCAAGTCTCCGAAAAGGAAGAGGGCAAGAAAGTATATGAGGATGGAAACTAATGAGACAGGTTCCCGCAGCCTTCATATTGTTGTTCCAAGGGAAGACCATAATTTAAGTGATGCAATGCCGGAGAATTACACGATCACCACCGTTGAGTTGGGACGTCCTTCCGGAGCGCAAGTGGTGGAGGAAGCTGAAAATTCATTTCAGGCATTGAAGGATAGGTTGGTGAAGAAGGAAGGAAAGTACAAGAGATTGAAGAAAGAGCACAAGGCGTTGGTTGAGTATGTACAACATCTCGCACATCCTGCCACTCAAGATAATCCAGTGGTAGAGCTTCCGCCTGAGCTACCACGAGAGCCAATCAATGGACTGGAGGAGATAAGGAGGGTTGTACGAGAAGGAGACAAGTGGATAAATGAT
>VDFB02297604.1:0-10930 GCA_007258455.2 Sequoia sempervirens
AAACAATAACTCTAGCGGATTAGTGAGGTTACAATACCAGAAAGATTGAGACATTGTAGCTAATAACAAAATATTGCAATCTAAAGATTGTAGCCAATAACAAGCACACTATGTAGCTTAGTGACATTTGTAAATTAAATCTATGGTAAGAAGAATGGCAGTCACTTGAGATGTGACAGTCAAAAAGAAGCTGAGCAGTGACAAGATAATAAAGCTCAAAACTTGCATAGTAAAGTGGAGATTTTAACAGTGAGTTTCCTTACCCCCTTGCTGACCTTAAGGGTTTTTCAAATGCTTTTGGTAGTGCTAGACAAGGAAAATGCAATCAGGGAATGACTATCCAAATGAAGTAACAGTGGTAATCTGGTGCAGGAGCACCTAGGCTAACCCCCATTTTGTTAATTGTCAATTTTGGCTTGTATCTGACCTTAGCCAAGTCAGGGTAATAGTGTGTTTATTTTGAACCTTAGAAGGTCTTGCTTGTGTGTGGAATAGGTGAATTAGTCATTAGGACTAGGGTCACCATAGTTAGTCTTGTTAATTACTTTTTCTTTAATTAGCTTAGTAGCTTGGATTGAAAGTTGAGCCTTAAATGTGTTCTAAACACATCTATGTTGTTAGAAGATGCCAAGAGGTAGTTAAGGGAGTTGGATGCTCGGAATCAAGGAGTTAGAGGTCCTAGGAGTTTGGAAGAGGACATAATGGGAAGTTGCAAAAAGTTGTTATTAAGTTGTCATGACAACATTTGTCATGTTGCATGCAACTCAGTTATCTCAGATCCCCTAAAAGGTAGGAGTGTGGGATCGGCCAACATCCCTAAAAACTTGGCAAATGGCATCTATGTAAGGTGTGGCTCGAATGCAAAGATGTTAGAGTGGTTGTAATGAAGTTTTTGGTTTTTGAATATAGAAGAATTCTGCAAATTCTGTGTTTTCCCGAATATCTTGAGTAACAATGATATTAGATGAGTTGTATGTATTGATTTAATGTTGGATTTGTGATCATAGAGTAGTCTTGAGCATTTCCCATTCAGTAGTCAAGTTGATTTGAATTAGTTTAGTGTTTTGAATTCACAAGTTAAGGTTTAGAAGGTTTCCTAGTTCTATTTTGACTAGTCAATCCTTTTATGGCTCCCCCATGAAATCTAACTATAGGATCTTCCTGAGAATAGATGGAAATGTTAGGGGAGCCACTAATCTATACATATTTAGGATTAGGAGTCATGAAGAGTCAAGCTCTAGTATTTAAAACCAAACCCTAGGCGAGTTCACAATACCTGGTTAGAGGTTTGGCAGTGTAGAGTTGAAGAGAACAGGCAGGGGAAAGGAGTACAATACGGAACAAGTACAGTTCCAAGTAGGGTTTAGTCACATCTTAACATGCTAGAAGGATTGTAGCCTAGTCAGTCCATTTGTGTGAGAGATGAATAAGAAATCAGTGAAACCCTAGCAATTAGGCCTATTAGCCCTATTTGCCCTAGTTTATAGGAGACCAGTGTACAGAGGGCACAGAGAGCTGAAACCTTGTGAATCTTTTAAAGGATCAAAAAGGGTATCTGAAAGTGAAGGTTGTTTTCTAGGTTGTTTGGAAAGTTTGAGCAAGAAAAGAAAAAAGGACACTATCAAGGGCTACAAGGAATTAGGCCTTCTCAAAGCAAATTCTTGGAATCGGTAAGACAAAAGGTTGAAGATCCTCCAAGATGGAACCAAATGGATGTGTTTGGTAGGTTTTTTAGTTTCTCTAACACCCCTGCAATCAGTTCAAGGTTTTATGTGAAGTTGGCACTTAGAGTCTTCTAAGTGTAGGAGAAAGTTGCTAATTCAAAATTAGTGTTAGTCTTCCAAGGTGAAGCACAAAGTTGAGAAACTCTTGGATAGGAGTTGAATAGAGCTTAGTTAATGATCTAAGCCTAACCAGAACCTAGAGGCTATCAGGTTCCTAGATGAAGACAGGGAAAAGTCTTCCTAGCTAGTGGTGCAAGCAAACCAAGGAACACTTACACCATATTGGTATAAGAGCCTTTGTTTGATCAGGCTTGTGATTGATGTTGCAACCCACTGAATTAGTAGGAGAGAATACACCAGAGGAAGAAAGAACCATGATGACTAATGCTGAGTTAGCCAAGAAGGTAGAAGAGCAAGAAGAGGATAACCGACTGCTAAGAGAAAGGTTGTCCCAAATGGAGAAGCTCTTGGATGAAGTCCAAGAAAAGGAAGATAAAGTAAAGGATAAGATAGAACTAAAGGAAGAGCAGGAAGCAAAGGAAAAAGAAGTGGACTTGGAGGAGGAAGCTCCAAAACCTTACCATGTCCTTGTTGAAGAACCTTTCTTGAAGGCACTATAGGCCTTAAGTGGCAAAGCTTTGGAAGGAGTGCCACTATTTAGTGGACAAATGGATCCTGATTCAATCATGGACTGGATTGAAAGCATAGAGAATCACTTTGAATGTGATGGTATAACAGAGGCCCAAAAAGTTAAGGTGGCCAAGTCAAGGTTGAGAGGTTCAGCTCTCACATGGTGGAAGTTTGTGCAAGGTGAAAGAGAGAAAGAAGGAAAGGGTCCTATAGTTACATGGAGAGGCATGGTAACCAAGATCAAGCAGAACTACTTACCTGATGACTATGAAGTTCAGTTGCATAGGAGGAGACATAACCTTAGACAAAAAGATATGGATGTCCAAACATACACCGAAGAGTTCCAAAAGTTGTGCCTCAGATCAAAGGTGGTTGAAGATGAAAGCATCAAGCTAGCAAGGTATTTGAATGGGATTAAATGGTCTATCCAAGAAGACATAAGCCTAGTGAACTTCAAAACCATCCACTAATGTTATCAAATGGCCTTAAAGATAGAGGAGAAAGGTAAAAAGAAACAAGAGAAAACCTCCAAGAGTAGGGATAAAGGAAAAGACAGTAGAGGACAAAGAGGTGGCTATGGTGGAAGGAGTTCACAACCAAGGGCTCAAGGAGAAGTCAGATACTTCGAGCAGCAAGAAGGAAGCTCTAGCAGAGGTGGTAGAGGAAGAGGCTTTAGATCTAGAGGAAGAAGTGGTGGACAAGGAAGGGGCAGTTACTTTGCCAATATGAAGTGTTACCACTACAATCAAATGGGACACCCAGCCTATAGATGTCTAGAGAAAGGTAGTACTTCTCATGGAGGAGATAAGAGAACTAATCTAGTTCATGATGTGACAACTGTAGCAGAGAAACATTTTGAAGTACCATTGAATTCAGAGGAAGGTGATAACCTCATGATGAGGAGAACTTTGATCAAAGAGCCGGTTAAAGAAGAACCAAGCCAAAGGAGGTCCCTGTTTAGGATAAAGTGTAGAATGATGGGGAAAGTATGTAGAGTCATCATTGACTCAGGGTCTTCTAACAATATTGTGTCAGAGGAGACAGTCAGCAAGCTGAAGTTGACAAGGATACCCCACACCAATCCTTACAAGGTCACATGGCTCAATAAAGTCCAACATGTCTTGGTAAATGAACAAGCATGGGTGAGTTCTCAATTGGAAGATACAAAGACAAAGTCTTGTGTGATGTGTTACCTATGGATGCATGTCACTTGCTCCTAGGTAGACCATGGAAATTTGATCACCAAGCTATGCATGATGGAGCAAAGAACTCTTACACTTTCAAGAAGGATAAGGTAACATTTAGAATTCAGTCACTGTTAGAAAATGTAGAGGTGCAGACAGCAGGTCCTAAATTGCTCATGGTTGGTGAAAAAGAGTTCCTAGAAGCCTTGGAAGAAGGAGAAGGAGTTGTCTATGCAGTGATGCTAAGGCCAAGAGAGGTAAGTAATGAGAAAGCAGTTGAGAAGCCAGAGTTACCTAAGGAAATATAGAAAATGTTGCAGACCTATGAAGGCATTGAGAGTAGTGGACAACCAGCAGCATTACCCCCTAAAATAGCCATAAGTCATAGAATAGACTTGATACCAGGGGCTACCCTACCAAATAAGGAAACCTACAAGATGACTCCTCAACAAAATGAGGAAATAGCTAGGCAAATTTAAGAACTCCTAAACCAAGGCCTCATTAGAAAGAGTATCAGTCCATGTGCAATACCCACTGTCTTAGCACCTAAAAAGGGAGGAGAATGGAGGCTTTGTACTGATTCCAGGGCCATAAATAAGATAACCATTAGGTATAGGTTCCCTATCCCTAGGATTGAAGACCTCATGGATTGTATAGGTGAAGCTAGGTACTCTACCAAAATACACCTAAAGAGTGGTTATCACCAAATTAGAATACATGAGGGAGATGAGTGGAAAACAACTTTCAAAACCAATGAGGGTTTATATGAATGGCTGGTTATGCCATTTGGGTTTTCTAATGCCCCCTCCACATTCATGAGACTCATGAATGAAATCCTCAAAGACCACATTGGAAAATTTGTAGTAGTGTATCTTGATGATATACTGATTTATAGCAAAACAAGAGAAGAGCACCTCCAACAGATAGAGTTGATTTTCAAGAAGCTGGAGGAGGAGAAGTTGATGATCAATTTAGAAAAGTGTGAATTCATCAAAACAGAGCTGGTGTACCTTGGATTTGTACTATCACATGGAAACTTGAAGATAGATAGAAGCAAAGTGGAAGCCATCCTCAATTGCCTACTCCAAAGACAGCAACAGAGGTAAGAAGTTTTCATGGCCTTGCTCAATACTATAGGAAGTTCATAAGACAATTTAGTGCTATTTGTGCTCCTATGTTGGATACCATTAAAGGAGGGATGAAGACTAAGTTTGTATGGAATGAGCAAGCTAACAAAAGTTTTGATTTGTTGAAAGAAAAGATAGCTACCCAACCTGTTTTGGTGTTACCAAGCTTTGAGAAGCTATTCACTATTGAGTGTGATGCAAGCAATGTGGCTATTGGAGCTGTTCTCAGTCAAGAGGGCAGACCGGTGGCTTTTCATTCTAAAAAATTAAGTGAAGCCAAGAAGTATTCTTCTTATGACCTTGAGATGTATGCATTGGTCTAGGCTCTAAGGAAATGGAGGCACTACTTGCTTCCCAAGGAATTCATAGTGTATTCAGACAACCAAGCACTTAGTTTCCTGAATTCACAAGAGAAATTGAGTCACAGACACATGAAATGGGTTGAATACCTGCAAGCTTATACCTTCAATATCAAGCACAAGAAAGGAGTACTCAACAAGGTGGCAGATGCCTTGAGTAGAAGAGTTCTCACCATATTATAAATTCAGTTGAAGAGCATGGGAATAGATCATTTCAAGGATCTATATGCAGATGATGAAGATTTTGCAGACATTTATAAGGTATGTGCTGAATACAAGAATCATTTTCATAGTAAATATGCTGAATATACTTTGCAAAGTGATCTTTTGTTTAAAGGGAATCAGCTATGTGTCCCTAGAGGCTCTATTAGAGAGAATTTGATACAAGAAAAGCATAATGGTGCATTGAGTGGTCACTTTGGGATCACAAAGACTCAAGAACTTGTTCAAAGGTTCTATTATTGGCCAAGGATGAACCTAGATGTTAGGGGGTATGTGGAAAGTTGTAGAGTGTTTCAAAAGGCCAAGGGTACTTCTTCAAATGCAAGCCTATACCAACCACTGCCTATTCCTAACAGGCCATGGGAATGCTTGAGTATGGATTTTGTAGTTGGGTTACCCAAGACAAGACAAGGCATGGACAGTATTTATGTAGTTGTAGACAGATTCGGCAAGATGGCTCACTTTGTGCCATGTAAATCAACCAATGATTCCAGTCAAATAGCCTCTCTCTTCTTCAAAGAGATAGTAAGGATACATGGGTTACCTATAAGCATTGTGTCAGACAGAGACACCAAGTTCATGAGCCATTTTTGGAAGACTCTTTGGCAGAGATTGGGCACTAATTTATCTTTTGGATCTGTATACCATCCCCAAACTGATGGTCAGACCAAATTTGTTAATAGAACTCTTGGAAATCTATTAAGGTGCTTGACCAAGGAGTATGGTCAACAATGGGATCAATTGATTGGGCAAGCTGAATATGCCTATAATGACACTGTGAATAGGTCAACATGGAATAGAAGTGGAGATGTCATTCTTTGAATGCCTATGGATGGTTCTACATTTAGGGACATGGAGGAAAAATGTACACACTTTAAAGAAGAACCTCGTAATCTTAGGCTTTCATTGGGAGCGGACGGTGTCAATCCATTTGGAGAGCTGAGATCTATTTACTTGGTGTGGCATGTTTTTGTTATCAACAATAACATTCCTCCATGGATGTCAATAAAGAGGGAGCACATAATGTTGTCAATGATTGTTCCAGGTATTTGTTTACATCAATTTTCTTTAACATAGTAGCATCTCATTTGTCTTATTTGTTGCATAATGACATATTTTTTTCATTCAATAGTCTTGTACATTAATTTATATTTATTGTAGTAAAATGGTTATAATAATTATGTAATGTTTATGTTCATTCAACTAGGTAAGTACCAAGTTAAAGATATGAATGTATATATCGAGCCTCTTATCGACGAGTTACTAAATTTATGGAATGGTGTCACTATTTATGATGTCTCTAGACCAATAGGACAAAGACAATTTCAATTCCATGCAATGCTTGTATGGACAATTCATGATGCCCCAGGGCTAACACATTTTTTTGGTATGTTATAACATTCAACTGCACTTTAACAATATTTAATTTTATGAAGTCGATATCATGCATGTTTTTAAAATAATCTATTCATTATATACAATTATAAAAATTGACATATTTAATCCAATTATATATGATCTTGCAGGTCTTCAAACAAAGGGAAAATTTGCATGTCCAATTTGTGGTCCAAAGATGAAATCTCATAGTTCAACAAGTTTAGGAAAGGAGGTGTTTGATGAATATAGGCACTTCCTCCATATAAATCATAAGTATCAAACTACTGAAAAACATATTTTCAATGGAAAAGAAGAGACTACATCAAAACCACAAAGAATGACACCTCGCCTATGGAAGTTGGAATATAATAGAATTAATTGTCAAGGTTATACATCGGATCAAATTGTTTATCTATCATATATGATATGTTTTGAATTTATATTTTTATATTGTGTTGTGTTTAGTCATGCTGTAATTGACAATGATTATCGTTGTTAATTTGTTTAACTTATATGCTTCATGAAGGTCGTCAAGGCATTAATGGTCACCTTCCACATGGACTGAAAAGTTATCCTAGACAATTTAGTAGGATTCCCTACTATGAGCAGCTACAAATTGTGCATTTGTTTGATTCAATGCATATCATAAAGAATATAACAGAAATGTTATGGAAAATATTGTGGAAGGCATGACAAAGAAAAAATTGTCAAAATTTGTAGTGACATTCAGGAAGTCAATCATGCAATGAAAATTTTTATTCAATTAAATAGTGATGGAGACCAAATTAATATAAGTTCCCTTCCTTGGTTATTAACAAAGCAACAAAGCAATGCTATAAAAGAAGTCATACGAAAAATTCGATTTCCCACAGGATTTGTTGTGAACATAAACAATATAATAACAAAGAAAGGTGAATTTGGGTCAAGGATGAAAACGCATGATTGGCATACCTTCATTAAGGTAATTATTCTGGTATATTATATACACTTGTATAATACATGTACTTTTCAGTGTATTATGTTTACTACTTTTGGAAAAATAATGAAAAGATCATTTTATAATTGTTACAGTACATTCTACCTCTATCTCTCCCAGACAACTTTGACAACAATGTCAAGCAAGTTATATATGATCTTGGAAAATACATGAGGTAAGTAGCGATATTTGTTCAATTCGTTGAATACATCTTATAATTGCCATTTTTTTACTTGTTATGTAATCTACTATATATTTTTGTTAAATCTCGTTAATATATTTGTGCCTTGAATCACTTGTAGATGGATGTCATCTAAAGAAATCCATAAAGAAGATATAAATTATTGGAAGAGAAAAATTCCTCGTCTAATGTGTGAAATGCAAAAGTGTCTACCTTCAACATTTTTCAATGCACAAGAACACTACCTCATACACCAGTTGAGGAGATTGAATTGTGTGGACCTCTACACACAAGGTCAATGTGGATGGTTGAGAGGAACTTGAAATTTTTGAAGGCTTTGGTTAGATAAAGAGCACATCCTGAGGGTTCTATGGTGGAGGGATATATGGTATACCAGACCATGGTGTACATTAGTGAATATCTTCCTAAGTTTGCAGCAAAGATCCATGTAGATCGCATTTGGGATCCCAACTCCATTAACAAATTCGAAGGGGAGTACCTGATGGGGAAAGGTAGATTGAGGAAAGTGAGAGGTAATTATAAGATGGTCATGGATATTAATTGGAATACATTTTACATATGGTTTTTATGTATATTGTACTTATTTAATTTTTAATCTTCAATATACATCAATTATAAATTAAGGTCGTATACTGTGGTATTTAACTAATTATACGTCGTTTGTGAATTTTAATTTTTTTTTATACAGTTGGTCGAGAATGGGATGCACTACATTTCTAATCGCAAACAATCTTGATTGGATGATGGTATGGATTGAACGATGTCAACAATCTGGTCACGCATTAACATGGGAAGGTGTGGCTTCATTAGTTAAAGAAGCTCATCGTAATGGAGATTCCAATGTTACACAAAGGAAAATTGATTTAGCATATGATTTAAGAGATAAACAGGTACGTATAAATATATTAATCACCCATATTATTTAATTATTTTCAATTATATTGATGTATATATATGTTGAGATTTTTTTTCTTTGCATACATTCGGCCAAGAATAAATATGTTTATCAACTGACAATATTGCAATAATTTTTACATGTTTGACATATTACAGGTGAAACATCACAAGGCTATGTGGTGCAATGGTTGTAAATTTTGAATCAAAATGTTGGATGACATGAAGAAAACTTGTGATTCTGGTATAAATGTAGTCTTTCAGGTGACTAATGTTTCATCTAGAAGCGACATACATCTAGAAGTCTCATAAAATTGATAGTATGGGATTTTGGATGATATACTTGAGTGTGACTTTAAGTCCTTCAGATTAATTATGTTCATCATCCTATGGTTAAGGATACAATTGAATGAAAATGATCCTAAGAGAACTATTATTGAACATGATAATAGATTTACCATGGTTAATACAAGGTTGATCAAGTGAGCTAGAAATGAGCCCTATGTTCTTCCAAGCCAATGTGAGCAGGTATTTTACTCAGAGGTTCCAGGTAAACCGGGTTGGTCATTTTTTGTTAGACATGATCCAAGAGGAAGGCCGGTAAAGTATAATGTGAACAGAGAAAGAATCTTGAAGAACTAGAAGATGATGTATAGGTGATGATCAGGATCAACAGTTAGTTGATGATATCCCTGACAAAGATGTCGAAGAGGAGGAACTAGATTATGATGATGTAGGAGTTAATGTTCATGAAGATGATATCCATGTGGATGATGAAATTATTGAAATTGATAGCAATGATGATGATATATTAATCCTTAAAATTTCAAATCTGCGTCCGGATGAGAAATATAGACAAAGAGTTGGATGAAGAAGAAGATCAATGACATTGAAATGTATGAGTTATGCGATTATATTATCTATTTGATATTAATTTCTTGATAGAATTATATTTTACTTATGTGGTTACATAATTAATTCATGATTTTTTTAATTTTTATGCCATTACATAATTAATTTAATTTACTTTTCAATGTTTGAAAGTTCAAAAAATTAAAACATTTCAATAGTGATGTTAACAACCTTGAAATTAGTGTGTTTGATGTTTCATGTGTTCATAAAAGATTAAAAAGTCAGTTGTAGAGGTGGTTGTTCAATGTTTGACATGTAAAGGCCTTTAAAAGGCATAAAGTGATCATTGTAATGGTTATTGATGGTTGAGGATTTAAAATACAAGCTCTTGACATTAGAAAATCTATTTTTTTCTTCAAAATTTCTGTATTTTTCCTGTTATGCAGCACTATATGGTCATATGCAGCCATATTTTGATATGAAATCAATTCCATGTCATGAAGATATGTGTTAGCTTTGATTTGAATCTAATTTGAGGGCTTAAGGCATTGATTTGAGTTAGAAAGCTTCATTTCTTTGCATACATTCCGATTACCCTATTTTTGAGGGTTTTTTAGTCCAAACATGATATAAAGGGGCTCTTACACTTTTTTTCATTACTATAGCTTGTGTAAGAGGCCCCATGGATAATGTTGTAATTTTAGGATGCATGAATAGGGCGTAGGATGAGAAATAAAGAAGGTATATTTGTTGACCTCAAGAGTTTTGTGAACAAAAGCATGTGAAATGAGAGGTACTTTTTGGCCCGATGCTTGTTTGCTCCTTCATTTTCTATAAGAAGGATTTCAAGGCCAGAAGTGCACGTTAGCAAGTTGGATATTTTTTGGTCGAGTCTAGGTAGAGTTGCAGAGCAAACTGTAAAGTTCGATGGTTTTAAGGAAAATGCAATTTAGGTTTTGAGTCATTCTATAGTAGGTTTTGTTCGCGTAGGAGGTTTGATGTTTTATGATAGTCTTGGCATTTGAATTGAAATTATTAATTCAAACTCATGTCTCTCCATTGTACATGCATATCTGAATTTTGAATAAGATAATCAAGGGTTGTCTCGTTCATCTCACTCTTGTGGTGTGTATGATTTCTATTTTGGCTTTAATTCAAGGAATTAATTAAAATGCTTGAATGGGATTGTAGGTGGATATGTTCTATATAAGGATTTGATAAGTAGTATTGGGTTAGAATACATGTTGATGAAATTGTAAAGCAATGTTCTCAAGGATCTTATATGCTATGTGTTAAATTTTTCATAAACCCTTAGATGTTTATGAATTTCACTCCCTCAATGGATATATGGCACTAATGTAAGTTGTACTAATTTGTATGGTT
>VDFB02297605.1:0-32200 GCA_007258455.2 Sequoia sempervirens
TTCCAAGAGAAGAACATGTAAGAGGTGAGCATGCTATGGATGGACTTGCAGTGACTTTGGCAATAGAGGTGTGTGAGGATATTGTCATAACAGCAGCTTCTACCTTGCCAGTCGAGACATCCTATGAGGTACATAGCAGCAATACCTTAGAGGTTGATGACAACACACATGATGTTGCTGATTATGAGGTGAGTGATGCATATTCAACTTCATGCTATAGTGCAGATTTGGATGGAGAACATAAAGTGATTCAAGAGGGATTTTCCTCTCCTCAGTACAGTTATGACTTTTATGATCAACAAGCTCCAATCTATGATACTGATGGAGAAGAATCAGAAAATGAGGCGGATGCTACATCTTCTTGTGATAATCCGCTCTTTGAGGTGGATGTTGATTCTACTCTTGGCCCTGGTTTAAGGGTGAGCTTTGATCATAGTATCAGAGATTCCGTCAGTGCATCGGGATTTCAGACAGAGCTCGTTGAGGAGATTCCCAATGTGTACATGGTCAGGAGTCTACACAGTTTCTTTCTTAGTCATCATGTACATGATCTGTTTCGGATGCACAATTCTTGTATGCACGTGTTAGACATGTGGGATGATAGCCTATCTCGTGCAGTCTTAGGGAGCACATTTTGTCAGCAGTTTGACTTGCTTCCTTGTGAGTTTCTCTCTTCTGTATCTGATGGTGTTGAGATTAACAGGCTACAGTATGATGATCCAGCTGATCAGATTTGGGAGTTACATGAGACTCATTCATCTAGGAGTTGCATATGGGATGACGATGGCTATCCAGTTTCTCTTCCTAGAGTAGATGGTATTCAGTATGATGATCCTCTCTTCAAGTTAGATATCGCTCGCACTCTGGACATGAGCATTGATCGTTGCGTTTGGGATCCTTCCAGTGTATTGGGATTTCAAATTAAGCTGGCAGAGGAGTTTTCAGAGGAGTACATGATGAGAGGTGCAGATAGTTCTACATTTGACCCTCACAATCTGGCAACTATCTACTTGTTGCTTGGTGATTTAATCTTCTTAGACTCTTCATTGATCGATGGTTGTCCTACTTGGAGTTGGCATGATTTGCAAAGTTGGGATTTAGGAGTTTCATTGCTAGATGGTTGGTTTCATGGGTTAACAGGTTATGGTGACATCATGGGTTCCAGCTACAGACAGAGATGTGTTGCGGATGCTTCCCGATATTCTTACTTTATTATGATGGATGGATGTGAGTACCATTTATATTGGGATCCAGGTGGTGACAGGTTTGGTACTGTGTTTTGGATGAGTCCCATGCATTGGCTTCACCACTTTTGGCATGGTGAAGTTGAGATCAGTGTTGAGCAGCGGAAGACAGTTGATGATAGTAGGGACATTTCACAACACTATCCTTGGGAACCTGGTGGAGTGGTTGATCCTTTGTTGTTGAGATTGCTTGCGGTCAAGCAATTTCAGGGAGGGCGGATTGTAATGTCCCCCTTTTCAGCGTGATCTTGTTTGCAGAGTGTTAGCCTATTTCTTGGACCCTTGTGGGCTAACTGGATTGGTTAGAGGGTCAGTGGTACCTTCTGGAGAGTTTGGTCGATTTCATTTTCTGAGATCGTGGATAGGCTCATTGCAGGCCTTGGCAGTACAGGAGTTTCTTTGCTTCTGACAGCACTGAATTCCGTTGAGAATTGAGGGAGATAGGCTTACTTAAGTGATTTAAGTTATATTTTAACTTAAAGTCTTTTTATAAAGTCAAATTGACTTTATAATTCTTATATCACTTAAATAAAGTCTAAAGTGAATATTCTAAGTTATATCTTTTAATCACTTAAAGGAGGCGCCTAAAATCAAAGTCTAGACTATGGAAAGTGACTTAAGTTTATTTCCATAAATTTAAATGATCTAAAACCCTAAAAGGTACGGCCTTCTTAGGTTTTCACCTCCTTTGCTTTATAAGGGATTTGGGCAATGAGAAACTCATCTTTTTGAATATTTCAACTTTGCCTTGGAGGTTTTTTCCCTTGCTTTCATCCTGTGATCAGGTTTGCAGCAAATCCACCATTGGAGAACGAAATCTCTTCAGTGTGAGCACTTGTGAAGTTGTGAGAGATCAGCTGAATTAGTGCAGATTTAGAGAGCTTCATTTCAGAAGTTTTGCAGTGCTTCAACAGATTTTTTCTAGTGTTCTTCATCAAAAACAAAGGGTTTATTGGTTGTTGTTCTTCCTTCACCATGGCAGACTTCATGGCTGTTTGGGCACACCTTCAGAGATGGTTTTTGGTGCTTTTTGTTTGAAAGGGCGTGGCACTTGCAAGGAAGGCTTTTTTGGCTTTTTGGAGAAACGTCTTCTTTCGGAGGATCTCTCTTCATGAACTTGGGCGCCCTACCTATACTTCTCTCTGGCTTCAGTTTCAGAATAAACTTTGAAGTCTGTAACTCTCTACTCTAGTTTTTGTCAGTTCTTCACTATGCTGATCGGATTTCTTATTTAAAAAATCTGGAGGCTTTCGGGTATGTTTATATGTTTTAAATCCATTGTGGATGATAATAAACACCTTCTACAATTTCAGTTTGATTAAATTTGCTCAAGTTTTCATTCTGTGAGCTTTTATATGATGCGCCCCTTCTCTTCTGTCTACAAAATTTCTCTAAAAAACTAAAAAACACAAATCGACTTAAAAAAAAGATAGGGGTTTGAGCAGTGAGCTAGCAAGGCTCATCACAGTGGTATTAGAGCATTCAAACATCATTGTCAAGTGTCAAAAACCAAAAACACAGCAATCAAAAGTTTATATCAGCATATATCAGCTTTACATGACAAGTGTTTGACAAAATTCCCAAGGCAGAAATTGAAAGGTTTTGAGTCTATATTAGCAGGGCTCATCACATTGATGGTCTATCAGATGATGATGGAGAAGTTCTTCTCAATTCATATGTCAAAGATCAAGTTGCTCGGCAGCCACTTCACTCACCTAATTGGTATGCTAAGGAGAATACTTCTATCGAGGAGGTTTCTAGATCAGTTATCAAGACTAGCAGGTTGTTCTTGGAAAGCAAATGGAAGCGGAAGTCAGTTCCTATAGCAGAGCCGCCAAAGGATTTCTCTTCGTTGCCTTCTACTTCTAGGGCAAGACCTCGAGTCAAGGCCATTATAATACCTCCTGAAGGGGTTAGACTCAGTGGGAACACGGGAAAGATAGCTACTGGTAAGAGGAAGCAGAAGCAAGTTGAGAATGTTCCTGAGATTCCAGTAGAGACAGTTATTCAGGCTGAGCCTCACGTTGAACCTCCTAGTCCGCCTCACATGCAACCTATTGACATAGATTCTGAGCCTGAGAAACCAATTCAAGCTAGATCGGAGACACCTGAACCGCCACAGGTTGATACATCATGGACAGTCTCTCCTCGAATTGAAAATATTGTTCAGTCATGTTGGCTCGAGAAGTCTTTAGGAAGACAGAAGCGAGAACCCTCATACAACCTTGATTTATCTGAGTTCGGTGAACCTTATCAGAGAAGGTCGAACAAGAAGATCAAGAAACAGGTGCATATCGAGAAGACTCCAGAATCAGAGATTGTTATCGAAGTTGCCGTTCCTCCAGAGGGTAAAAGCTTAGATGAAGTCGAAGTTGGTGATTTCACTTTTACTAAGGCTAATCTTGGCAGGACCACTCGAGAGACAGATGTGACTCTTCTTAAGATCGTCACTAATAATCTTGAAGAGCGAATCACGAAGGATGGAGAAGACAAGGCCTTGCTCAAGGCTGAAAATAGTCAACTTCGTCAGTACATTTCTGATCTTGTTCATGGAAGTTCGAATAGAGCGCCTGTTCTTCCTCAGAATACACCTGCAAAACAACAAAAGCTGGATCAGTTAGTCAGTCATGGCAGACTTTTGGACAATTGGATTGAAAGTGTAGTTGCTACAAGTCAACGTCTTCTTGCAGATTTGTATCAATTGAGGAGTGATGCACATAAACTCTGTCAGGGTATTCAGTTGCTCGAAGTTGCGGTTGCAGAGAGTTTGGCAAAGGATCGTGTTCTGGTATCTCAATTATCTGTTGCATACGATGCCTTGGAGATTGACGAGGACCAGGAGAAAGTTTTTACTTGGAGAGAGCAGCACCTTCTCAAAATGGAAATATGTGAGAAGATTTCTACCAAGTTGTTTTCACTCAAGGATGATGTGGTTGGAGTACTTGCACTTGTTAGCGGTTTCGTTGTTCAGATTCCATGTCATTATCTTCTTGAAGATGGCACGTATGTTGAGTTGGACAAAGTACAAGCTGAATTCGAGAAGCTGATTTATGACATCCTTGAAGGTGAGCCAATGGCGACTAAGTTAGAGAATATTTCAGTGATTGCAGCTAGTCTCAGAAAGGCGACTGAAGATTGTAAAGATGGCATGCATACGATCAGGGAAAGTGGCAGAGAATTGAAGAAACAGACTGTTGTTTTGAACAACATCAAAGTGCCAGATGACACAGAGATTGATGAGTTCTTGGTCGAAGTGTTAGACCGAGATGACATGGAGTGATCTGCCAGTTGGAACTTGCAATTAATTTCGAGGGTTGAGTTATGAGCAGCAGTTAACTCGACTTTCAGTCTTGAGTTCACTTGCTGACTTAACACATGCTTATCTCATCCTTGGAATTATCATCACAGGAGTTAGGGTTAGGGTTTCGATTAACGAGGGTAGTGTCCGCTAACTTTGCTTTAAATAAGGACGCAGCATGCTTGCACATGGTCCATTTAGGTTAAATGTATCGGTTAAGGGATGGTAGCTTTCCGCTAAGTGTATAGTTTTACTTCATTAGGGTTTAAAAGCAAATCTTGCACGCATTTGCAAGACTCAGTTGACTCAAGATTTTAGGTTACCTACACCTTGATGTATATAAATAAGAGCTTTTGCTCATTTGTAATTAACTTTTGCTTGAGAGAGAAATATATGCTGCGCCTACCTTGCCCTCAATATTGCTCTTTTGGTATTTGTTCATGCATCTTTACTTTATGATCAATTGTTATGCCACATAGGGTTTCATGCGATTGTGATGGTGAATTCTTTCCATAGTTTAGATAAATCTGTTTTGTGTTCAATGAGCTTGTTCAGATTGAGATGATAGTTGTGCCTACCTTGCCTTCAAGTAGAGAATCTGCATTTGTTTATCGTATGGTGTTGTGAACAATAAACTTGTTCGGATTGAGATAATAGTTGTGCCACCTTGACCTCAAGTAGAGAATCCGTATTCAGTTTATCGTGTGATGTTGTTATCAATAAACTTGTTTAGATTGAACAAATAGATGTGCCACCTTGCCTTCAAGTTGAGGGTCTATACTTGTTTATCGTCTGATAGTCAAACCTTGCTCCGTTTCCTCATGCTCTGTTTTCTTGAGACTGGATAGAATTTAAGCAATTAAGTTTAGTTGTAGTTAGTGAATCTACGAAACCGTAGAAAATTCTCAGCTGCAACATAAATAGTTTTCAAGAAAGCCTTGTACCTCTACAGCTGAAACAAAAAGACAGGAATTAGTTTAGTTTATTTCCCTTTGCAGGTATTTTTGTCAAGCACAAAGAGGGAGCTTCCCCTCCTAATTTGAAGAGCACTCATTGCGTAGTGTGCATAGCTGTTCGTACCAACTCTTACTCCAGAGGTGCTAGTTGTTACGCCAACAGACCTGATGAGATTCATTATCTCAAAGCAGGATACAATATGATTTAGAGAGAATTACATTGATTGCCAACACAACACTGTTGATTGAGGCATTATAGCACAATTGATCTTTCCTTTCACACACTTTATCACTTATAGAGAGGACCAAAAACAATTTTAACACTTCTTCGAGTGTGATCCAAAACCATTTACATGCAGGCACACATCAACCTGAGTCAGCATCAAGGAAACTTGTGGATGAAATGTTAAAGCACATAACCAGTCGGCGCATAAACATACTTCTTATTGAATTGACATGATGCGGTCCCAAGCAAGATAGGTCAAGACCCAATTCTATCATTACACATCCTCCATTGTTGGCGCAACCCCCAAGAACATGACACAAGCAAAGGAACAAGTCCTGTCCACCAGATATCCACAAATAACTCAAAAATCCAACTCAAGACACGATGTGGCATCAAAGCGGCTAATTAGCAATGTGCGGATCACATGGGGATGTTCCTTGAACATCCAACAACACTTCCATACACTTATTTCATATTGTCATGCCGCCAACAACCACCACATATCAAATAGGAACATAAAACTGTATTC
This sequence comes from Sequoia sempervirens, assembly GCA_007258455.2. Lineage (NCBI taxonomy): Eukaryota > Viridiplantae > Streptophyta > Pinopsida > Cupressales > Cupressaceae > Sequoia > Sequoia sempervirens. The sequence goes on from VDFB02297605.1 coordinate 6,254, forward strand.
TAGAAATAGAAAATGCTTAATCATGAGAAATAACATTAACATATCAGCTTGTGCACCACTTTAGTACACGAGATTGGAATTGAGACACTACACAGACATTGAGAGCACATTCACCAAGCCGTAGGAGCAAAGACATCAATGCAGAGAAATGTGGAGCATTTCTCGGACCTGTTTGGACAACCGACAACATTGCCAATCTTCTACAATTCACAGAGATCTCCTTGGCAACACAGGTAACCTGAAAAGATAGGAGTGCAACATCCACAAAACACTGACATTGAATACCAAACCGCAAGACCAAAGCATCAACAATAGAGGAATGCGGAGCATTCTCTCAAATAGACTTCATTGCACCTTTCTAAACTAGAAACAGTTAAGCAACTTGTAGAGGTCAGAACTTCCTTTCAACAACATATACTTCATCAAGAACATCAAGAGAACACATAAGACATACTGTAGACCTTTAGCAACATCTCTCCACTATCAGTCATGCTTCTAATCCTCATATTAATATATCATTATGAAATCAACTCTGCTAACAGTAATAATGAATTATATGAACTTCAACAACTCTTCTTTGATAAGTCGTGAAATCCAATCACTAACTTCAACAATTCTTTTTGGATAAGGCATGACATCCAACCATGAACTTCAGCAATTCTTCTTTGATAAAGAATGACATCCAATCGTGAACTTCAGCAATTCTTCTTTGATAAGGCATGACATCCAACTATAAACTTCAATAATTCTTCTTGGATAAGGCATGAACTTCACCACCAATGTTAGCCCAAACTGAATATAACAATGACAACCATTAGCAAGGACTAACAACTTACTTTTCAAGTGCTGACATCAATGACAACAACTGCCAACAATCTCCTTAGTGTTGATATCAATGACAACAAATGCCAACATGTTATACTATTAAATGGTTGGTATACCACCTATTTTTTTATGTGTAGCCTTTAAAAAACAGAACATGTTTTACTTCAGTACTTAAATACATCCCTATGATTCCTAATTTAATTAACTGCACTTTGTAGTTGTAATAACCATCTATATGCAAGCCTTTGAAATTCATTCTTATTCACATTCATCTTTCACTTATGTTTATGCTAGTTGGAGCTAATTATTTCCATGCTTTCCTTTGATTTTGATATTTTGAATTAATCTAGAAATTTTTCATGAGGCTTAACTTTTAAAATATGACACTTTTTTGTAGGAATTGCTTTACCTCTATGGATTTGTGATTGAGAACAATCCAGATGATTATTTAATGGTATGGAAAGCAGTGTTGCTCGATTTATTTACATTTTTTCACTGTTTTTTCAATTTCTTAGTTGGAATATATTAGAAATGTATTACTAAATTGAAAGGAATTAGTCTTATAGATATTTTTTGCATGAAATTGTGCAGAAAAAGGAGCCTTAAGGTCCTATTGATTTGCAACATATAGACTATTATATATTTTTTCTTTCTTTGCATTCCTCAATTTACATCACATCTTACCATGTTTATGCATTGATATATTCCTCTTTTCTAAATTCAATTGTCACATGGACATTTAGGAAACAAGACTAAATGCATTAGTAGAAATTATATGAGGCGATATAAAATATCTTATTAAATTTTTAATTGATAAGTATGCCACATAAGGTAAAAGTGCAAGGTAAAGAATAATTTCTAGTAGAGAAGGAATGAGAGTTCTTCAAAATATATGGGCTATAATTTCCATTTATTACAATTCATTTCCAAATCAAAAGTTCTCATATGTTTGGAAGTGCTTTTTATGGCCCAGACTATACCTTCAGTTCAGGCTACAAATTGCATCCATGAGGTGATGCAGGATAGTCGTAAGACAGACACAGAGGAAATCCAACTCAGAAGAAAAAAAAACGGCAATCTCATGACATCATATGGGCGCTATCATGACAACACATTTTTTAGAATATTCTATTCTGATGACATGAAGTCAACATTAGTCAGATTTTGTCAGAGACCCTTAACTTTTACTTCTACCTGATCTACTTCATTTTTCTAGCCATTTAGCTGTTTAATGGTTGAATAAGCTTGCCTATAAGATAGAAACCAGACATTCAATTAAAGTAGGAGAGGAGATTAAAATTAGTGACAAGAATGAAGTACTTATTGATATTCAATGTCAAATTTATTCACCACCAGAAGTTAGGTATATAATCTTCAGTCTTTTGTTATGGCTTTGTTACTACGTCTCATATTTATGAAGTGTTGTAAGCCTCAGGGGAACCTCTATCCATCAAGATACTAGCCCACGAGGGTCAAATGATGGGCTACCCCTCAATCACTAATACTGACTAAGAAGGGGACATTACAGAAACAGTTTGTTTCTAGTTGTTTGTCCTTATCCGACACTTAAACTTGTGCATAGAAGGGACACATGCCACTTGGGGAGGGATGCAATGTTTAATAAGAGCTGTTCACCTGTTATTTTTTAGTAAATTTGTAATTTCTCCATTGTATAATGGTATAAAAGGTAGATGCCAGTGGAAAGAGTTAAAGGCATACACCTACTTTTCCAATAAAATCATATTGTTTAGCTATTTAGTTCTATAAGACATCAAATTTTGTAGCTAGTGTGTTGTCCACTAATTACACCTGTGATTCAGATCATTTCTAAATGAATAAATCGAAACTGAATCACTTTTATCAAATGTTGAAGTTTTAAATTGACAATCAATCCTCTTTTGCAAAAGAAAACCAAATTGAAAAGTTAAAAAATGATCATACCCTTGAACCACCTGCAAGAAATGATTTTTTGAAGACTGAAAATGGTGACTCTTCAAACTGCAATAGATGATATTGAATTTGAAAAATCTAAGCGTTGACAAGTAGGAACCGAAGACTACTAAGATCCAACCCCATTGGCATCCTCATTAACATGAAAGTATTCAACTATCAAAGTTCTCTTGATAAGCGGATAATGTTTCTCTCTCAGTTAGAAGAACAAAGATCACAAGTAGTGGATCGTATCAATGACCATCAGAAGCAAGTTAAGGCTCTCTTCGACAAAAAAGCAAAGCAGAAGGTCTTTCAAGTTGGTGATCACGTCTTGCTTTGGGATAAGAGGAGGGAACCAAAAGGAATGCATGGAAAATTTGATTCTCTTTGGCGTGGTCCTTTTATCATTCATCAAGCAATTGGTGAGAATAGCTTCTTGCTGGCGTATCAAGATGGCACTCCATTCCCACTTCCTTACAGTGGGCAGCATCTAAAACACTACTTTCAGTAGAGTTTTAGATTAGTTTTTGTACATAAGGTTTGAGTCTTTTAGTTTTTTTTTTATTTATTTTTATTTTTTTAGTCTTTTTAATTTTTACTCTTTTTCATCTTTTAAGTCTTTTATTTTTGCGTTTTATTTAGTGACTCCATAGCCCAATGAATCCTAAGGCACTTATAGATTCTGGATTCTACTACCTTCGTTTTCGAAGGTAGTTCCCCAGTCGGAGCCAGCTGTTATCCTAAATTTTTAACTCGTTTAAAAATTTGGGTAACCAATCAAAATTTTCTTAAAACTTGAGATTTTTCTTCTCTAAGGCACGCATTACGAGGTGCAAAGGGTGGAAAATCTCTGTTTTAGGTTGATTAACCTTTGGGCTACTCTTTTTCCCCTTTACGTTTCCGTTTACGTCGATTTCTGAGTTGTTTTTGGTGTCTTTTTCATCAATTTCGGGTTTTCAGAGCAACTCAGCAAATAGGGAAATTTAGACCCCAAAGCAAAATTGCTAAAGTGTTTGAAAAACCCGAAATTGCTTAAGTTATTAAAAAAACCGATTTTTGTTAAAGTCCTTTTATTTTGACAAAAAAGCAAAATTGTTAAAGTGCCTTAAAAACCCGATTTTGCTTTAATGACTTCAAAAGTTCGAATTTCTTCAAAGAGTTCAAAATAAAAATTGTTTTTTGATCTGAAAAATGCGAATTGGTTTAAAGTGAAATTGTTATTTTGCTTCAAAAACCCGATTTTGTAAAAAAGAGCATGTAAAGCCTCATGAAAAACCCGATTCATGACTTTGATGTTATTTTTCATTGTGAAAGCTTCTGAAAAATCCGATTCTTCTCAGATTCGAGCTGGTTGAATTCTTCTTTGCATTTATTTCCTCATTTTATGGAGATTTGGTCGACCTTAATGCTTCAAATTCGGACTTTTACCAGTAAATAACCGAGTCTCTGTCTTTTTCAACGCGCCTAGGGTTTGCTTTATCATTGTTTTCCAGTCCGAATTCTTCTTCAGGTATGATTCGTTTTTCTTCATCTTCCTTTTCATATTTTACTGTCATCTATGTGCGTTTTATTTTATTATCAATGATATTGTCTTCTGCATACCACGTTTTTACTTTTTATCACTGTTTCAAAACGCGTTTTTATTTTTTACGCGTTTTTCTTTCTATCCTTCGCTTTCATCATGGTTATTTTGGTATATTTGTTGATATTTTTGCTAGTTTTATCAAAACGCGTTTTCTCTTACTGGTTTTCTTTATCTTAAATACATTTATTTATCTCAAAAGCTCGCCTTCATACTAAAACGTGTTTTCCTGATACATTCTCGCCTCTTTCATTTACTTGTCTACTCACCATTTTCTTTCATTTCGTTATTCACTCTCACTGCCATTTATTCCTCCATTTCATTCGCCATCTTCACTCATATATCTCCATATTATCTCCATTCGCCCTTATATAAAAATGCATTTTTCTCATATACATTCACACGCCTTCTCCATTTTACTGAAATTTTACCTTCCATCTCATTTCACATACCTCCATATTTCGTACATAATGCATTTTCCCTTTAAAAAATGCTTTACATGATTAAAACGCATTTCTTCCATTTCACCGTTCATTTCCAGCAATAAAATTTCACATACCATGCTCATTCCTTTCACTTCATTTCGCCACTTCATATATCCATCATTATTTTTCACAAAATAACTTTTCACTTTGTGTCTCATTTCGGATTTTTAGCCTAAAAATACAATTTCGGGATTTGTAATTAAAATAACAATTTTTAAATTTGCAAAGTTCAAAAATTGTTAAACTTCATAAAAATCCCGATTGCCTTTGTGAAAATTGTTAAACTTCATAAAAATCCCGATTGCCTTTGTGAAAATTGTCAAAGTTCATAAAAATCCCGAAATTGCAAAAAGCAAAAATTGCTAAAAGTGTCAAAAAATCCCGAAATTGCCAAAGTCACTCAAAAACCCGAATTGCCTTAAAAAGCACAAAAGTTGACCTTTTTGGACGAATTTCCAAATTCAAGTTTAAAGATCTCTTTGTCTTGTTGTTTCAAAGAGACAAAATGCCATCTTTCATTCCACCATTTCATCCATTTCGTATTCATCTTCATTCACCTTCCCTCTTTCTTTCAAAATCCATTTCATTGTTCTAGAGTTTGAGTTCCGCCATGTCTACTCACGTTGATGCTGATGATGTTCTGACCTTATGGGGTTTTCACCGCAGTCTTGCAGATTCCTGTTCAATGACAGACGAGCCAACTTCTCCAGCAGGCAAGAAGATGAAGTATAAGTTTGACAAATATCAGAATGAGATTTCTCCATCTCACGTTGTTTCAAACATCGATGAAATCAAAGATACAGAAATTGGGCATATTGATATGTCCGAATTTCTTAAAAGGGCTGAGAAATCTACGTCTTCTGATATGCAAAAGTTGCTGAGAAGTCATATCCATCTCGTCGCTTCTTTTCCTGTTGCTGCCCTTGAACCAGAATTCGTCCTTGCATGTGCAGCACGCTTTGATAGACAATCCAGGACAATTAAGGATGATGATGGCAACGTAGTTATCAGACTTGATGCTGAAACAATCAACAGGGTTTTCAGAGTACCTGATGCAACTACTTATTCAGAGATTTCATTGAAGAGTGCTCACAGACATTTTGAGCAGAAAAAGAGTGATTGTATTAAACACATCAACTCTAAATGGCTTCTAAAATCACGACCTTGTGCGACCCGTATGCCCAAGTTGTATCGGTCTGATTTTATAGAAGAAGTTAATGACATGATCACTCTTTTGAGCAGAATTGCAGGGTTGAAAGTTTCTAACATGTTTGAAAGCTGGATGTATAAGTTCATGGTTGTCATTAGAAAAGCACAACATCCAATTTTCTGGGGAGAAATAATCAGTGACTGTTTGTGCGAACAGCTTGCACAGGTTCCTACCACTCTGACCTTCTATATGAATTCATATTTGGTCTACATAGCAGCTTCCTTGAGACATTTTCCAGGCTTATCTCCTGAAGGTGACAGATCATTGGTGCCTGTATGGAAATATTATGACCAGCTGACTTTTATTCCAAGTCGAGCGCATTATAGAAGGGTACAAGATGCCTTCTTTGGTTATTTTATGTGTTTGTTTGACAAAGAGTTGGTAAATAACAGGGTATCAGATGCAGCTTGGAATAAGGTAAATCAATATGGCTGCTTGTTTCTTCAATTTCCAACATTCACCTATGTGAGAGTTGGCTGTTTTGAAGACCAACCTTATATGCTCCCGAGATATCCAACTGATAAGATCGTTCTGATGGAGCTGGGAAGGCAATTGATGGCAGTTCATTCACGTCAAGCTTCACAACACAAGTCTGGAATTGGTATTTCTTCACATAATCCATTGGTAATTGGCAGGTATTCTTTGACAACCTCTTCAAGAGCCAAAGCAATGGAAACTGAACTTCAGGAGATAACATTGAAGAGATTCCAAGCTAGGGTGGATTTTGATTACAGAAGGATGAAGGATAAAATAAAAAGAGCCTCCTTCACTCATGTTCACCGCATTGAGGACATTTGGGCAGATCTCCGTACAGAAAAGGATGTATATAAAATGGATTATTGCAGGCTGACTTTGGAGCAAATAATTGACCTAAATCTGACTTTAATTCCGGAAGGAGTGATTGATGATAAGCAGATTTTGGATCCTGAGTACGAAGAACAGGGAGTTGCTAATGCTCCCATTCCTACAATTCAATGGTCTCAAAAGGAATCCGTCTCTATCTTTGATAGATTTCAATCAGTCTTGGCGAACACCAACTCTTGGCTCAAAAGCATAGGTGTCAAGACTATCAAAATCAAAGTTAGAGCTGAAGATGACCCAGCTGGTCCTAGAGGATTGAAATCAGAAATCAGAGAACAATCAAAAGAAGGAGCTTCCTCTTCAAGTACCAGAATCAAGCTGAAAGTAAGCAGAGCTCCAGAACAACCATTGGATAGGGAAACATTAAAGGGTAAGGAAGTCAACGAAATGCAGATTCAGGTATTAGATCAGCAAGAAGGAGACAAGGTTCATGAGACCTCTACTATCCTAAGTGAGATAACTCCTCACATTGAGGCTCCAATACCAGAATCAGCTATATCTCCTTTGTCTCCTATCGACAGTGATGTTGATTCCTTCTCTACCGTTTTTGTTCCTTCTATTCCAACACAAGAGACTTGTCATCAGTCTTCATCTGTAACGGATACTCCCATGATGAACTTGCCTACTAACTTCAAGAGTATTTTTGATATCAATCCAATCTTTTCAGCCATGTCAGAAACAACTCTTCCAGAAATTGATACGTCTGTAACGAACTTTGATTGTTTCATGGCCAATCCTAGTTGCAATTTGTCCTCTGAGCAAAACATTGTTGCTGTACAAACTGAGGCACCTTCAAGAATTTTTGTTGTATCTCAAACTGAGGCTATTTCTACTGAGACCGCAGTTGCCATTTCAGATGTGACAACCTTGGATCTTCCTCCATGGCTGAATTCAATTGCTCCTAAGAGAAAGAAACAAGCAGTGTCTCCTGATATTTTTGATTTCCGAAAATTGAAGAAATCAAAACCAGTAATTGCAAAGAAAGCTAAAACAGTCTCACAGGTTTTTGTTGACAGCAACAGAATGAAATATGCTGAAATTGCAGAGCCCTTAGTTGATAAACCGCATGAAGAAATGCAGGTATCTGACTACAGATTCACAAGAGTCGAATTGGGCAAGCAGACTCATGCCAATATGATGCAGGATGCTCAGAGTTCAGTGACAATTCTGACACAAAGCTATAACGAACTCTTAGCTAAAAAGGAAAAACTCAAAGAAGACAATGCTCAGCTGGTTGCAGTCATTCAAAGGATTACAGGATCATCAGAGGCAGTTGATTCTCTATCTACAGCTCCTCCAAATGAGTCAGTTAGACAATTAGAAAGAATTGCGCAAAAGGCCAAGGCAATTGATTCATGGATAACTCAGTTAATTGAGCAAAGTATTCCAATGATTGAGAAGATGTTGCAAGTTTTCAAAAATGTCAGAATAGCAAAGATAAAGCTGAATCAGACTTTGGAGACCTTCAAGCAGAGTTTGGAATCACTTGAGAAGGATTTAAAAATCTGGCATGAGATAGATCAAGTTAAGTTACAAATTCTATGCAGCAATTCAATCTTGCCAAACAGAGAGAAGTACATAGAATTTGAAGAACTTATGACAAATAAATCATTGGTCATTCAAGATCTTATCAAAGATATCCGGGCCACTTTAGAGATGAATGATGAAGTTCAGCAGGATATTCTTTCAAGTTTTGAGAAGATCTCATGTATGGTTTTAAATCAAGAGGATGAATTACTTGAAGCTGATTCAGTTACTTCAGAAATGGCGGCTAGTCTTCGTCAACAAATGGAATTAGAGCAATTTTCTATGGATTCGATTCAAAAGCTTGTCAATCATCAAACAATCCTTGAGAAAATGCAAACTAATTATGAAGAGCATAGATTGGCGACTATCAGATACTTTGATGTAATTTTGAAGACAGTTGCAGTGGCCAAGAACACATTGGGTCCAGATCCGAACGAGTTGAAGACCATCATCAGCAAATTCTTATCTTTCAAGGATAGGAATGAAACAGATTGAAAGTTTTAGATTGTTTTATGTAATTTTACTTTCGACAATATATATGTAAAAACAAATTTTGCAATTGCAAGTGTTCTTTCCTTGCAATTTTCGAAAATGTAATTACATGTAAAATCTTACAAGACAAATCACAATTTGGATTGTAATTTTGAATAAGTCAATCGCAATTAGTTATCGGTTGAGAGATTTTCTCAAGTTTGTTGAGATCCTCCCACCTTTTTCTCCAGACCCTCCTCCTATAAATACTTGAGGGGTCTATTGTAATCTTTTATCTTTTTAGCAAGCAAGAAAACTCTGCAGAATTTTGTACTCATAAAGTCTTTGAGCTTTATAGTGAAATATTGTGAATTTTCAAGTGATATCAAGAAGCTGGAATTTCAGACTTTGAGCTGAATCCTTGTTTTATTATATTGTGATTACTTGAGAATTGTTGAAGATTGCTGAAAAGAGATTTGATTTAAATATTTGCAGACTTTGTGCTGTAAATGTGAGAATTGAATTCATAGTTAGTGTTAGAAATAGAGAAGAATTATAAGTCTTTGTGCTCATAAGTATTTCTCATTTAAGAGTAGTTTAAAGATACATTGTAATTACAGTCTTTGAGCTGTTTTATCTTGTATATTTCCATAAAGTAATCGTTCTGAAAAAGGTTGATAGGATTTCATTCTTCAAGACTTTGTGCTTATCGAATTGTTTTCCCGTCCCGGAGGAAATAACGGAAGTCTTTGTGCTTTCAGGAAACTTTATTTCCTTTCTCTTAATTTCACTGCATAGCTGTTGTAATAAGTTTAGTAACATTTACTGTGTCTTTTCTGTGAAGAGAGAAGAACGTAATCTTTCCTGAAACAAGAGGAACGATTGCTGTCCCATCCATTTAGTTTTATTTAGTTAAAGGGGGAGCCTTCCCTTAATTAGGAGAGTTCAAACTCACGTGCTGTGGTTGAAATCTCAATTTTGTACGCTTTCACGAGAATACAAAATTTCCAACCAACAGAAATAACTCCTTTCCCTCCAAAGATGGCGTCCCATTTTCCAAGCAATATTTGACTTTAATTTTAAATTAATTCCCTCCTTAAAGAAGGCGTCCAACTCAAGCATGAAACAAACCTTTGAATAATAATAAATTTCCTTCCATGAAGCGCCCACCCTTGAAGAACACCTTTTAAGAACAACTTGAAGTGATGTAGCTAGGCCAAGGAGGGAGTCAACATTAAAATATAACATTAACATAATATTATTTAAATAAAATGAACTTATCTCTCCAAAATGCATCCCAAGGCCAAAATTGATCAAACCAACTGAGCTGACTGAAGATGAGAGCCATCCGCACCGAAACCAACAGGACCACTGCCAGAAATAGAATTTACTAAAAATAGTAAATTCCAGAAAGTTGCCCGGATCAAAGTGCATGTGATACCAATGCGAAGCTTTTTAAAAACCCAGAAAGAATCCGCAATCCAAAATCCCAAACTCCGGGATGTAGCCGTTGTAACTTACTAAAAATAGTAAGTCCGGAAAGGTTGCCCAACGCAGTTGCAAGTCATACCTCTGCGAAGCTCTCTAAAAACCCAGAAGGAATCCAGAATCCAAACAACCAAACTCCAACAAGCAAAACCCGAAATCATCAAGAGAACCCACCAAGCAGCCGAAAACCCTAATTCTGCCACTGACTAGCCGACAGCACACTGTGGATAGGCTACCAATCACTGAAAAGTGAAGTGCTAAAAACGGGGACATTACAGTCCGCCCTTCCCAAAATTGCTTGTCCTCAAGCAATACCATCATAACTCCCGAAAAGTTAAGACTGATCCATACCAAAACAAGTATGATCCCAGGTTCCCAAATCCATCTCAGGAAGGACCCACTATGCCACTGCTGCACCACTCTGATCACATCAATGAAAACATCATGCCACTGCTGCACTAACCTCCCTTGTAACTCCAAGGTGTTACCATCCATGATACTCAAATTGAAAGATCTTAAAGGACTAAGATCAATATCATGCAACACCTCAAGTCCAAGATGCCCAGAGTCAACAGTAACAACCATACCACTGTCAACCACAATTCTAGGCAAGAAGAAAGATAGGCTACTCAACTCAAAATCAATCTCCTCAGCATACCTCCACATGGTAACAAACGAAGCCCTAATGGCAGAAGTGACATCTTCAAATCTTCTTGCAAAGAGGAAAACAATCCTTTGCAAGAGCTCAACAAACTCAAACTCACGTCTCCTCATGGAGCTACTATGCACCAACCGAATTATATTGATACCACCATGAAGACTATAGAAAACTCTCATAGTTCCAACCTCATGAGTCTCAGAATGATGAATCAAAACAAGTGGTAGTTCGCTGTTCCGAACCAACAATGAGAGAAAACTGTCAAAGTTAACATTACAAGCCTCCATGTCATGTCCCCGAATTGGAGGTATAGTGATTTAATTAAATTATTTAATTAAGTTGTCCAAATTATTGATATTTCATGAGGATAGCTTAATTGATGATTTAATTAAGTCATGAGGTGTTATTAAATTAATTATTTATTAAGTTGTTGGCGTAACAACTAACACCTCTGGAGTAGAAGTTGTTATGAACAGCCTATGTACACTACGCAATGAGTGTTCTTCAAATTATGGAGGGGAAGCTCCCTCGTTGTGCTTTGACAAATATACTTGCAAAGGAAAATAAGCTAAAACTATGTCCTGTCTTTTTGTTTCAGCTGTAGAGGCACAAGGCTTTCTTGAAAGAACCTATACGTTGCAGCTGAGTTTTCTCTGGTTTTGCAGATCTACTAACTACAACTTAAATTTAATCTATCCAATCTCCTCAGGAAAACAGAGCGAGAGGAAACGGAGCAAGGTTTGACTAACTGACGATAAACGGGTTTAAATTCTCTACTTGAGGGCAAGGTGGCGCAACTATCATCTCAATTTAAACCAGCTTATTGGGCACAAAACAGATTTAAGAATTTACCAAGACAATCTTATGGAACCCTGTGTGGCATAACACTTGATTGAAAAAGCAAAGTCTTCACAAAACAGCCTTTATCACCACAATCTCACGAAACCCTATGTGGCATAACCTTCAATTATAATGATAAAGATTCACAGAACAGATTTATCACTGCAATTTCTCGAAACCCTATGTGGCATAACGATTGATCACAATGGTAAATTAACACAAAACAGATTTATCATCTCAATTTCTTGGAACCCTATGTGGCATAACAATTGACTTCAATGATAAAGATGTTCAAACAGATATATCTAAACTATGGAAAGAATTCAGCATTACAATCTTTCGAAACCCTATGTGGCATAACAATCAATTGCAATAGTGAAGACACATGAACAAGTACCAAAAAGAGTAATATTGAGGGCAAGGTAGGCGCAGCATATATTTCTCTCTCAAGCAAAAGTTATTTACAAATGAGCATAAGCTCTTATTTATATACATCAAGGTGTAGGGAACCCTAAAATCACCTTGTGTCATCTACAGTTCTCGCAATGCATGCAAGCTATGCGCCAAACCCTAATTAAGTAAACTATACAGTTAACTGGGAAACTACCCTCAGTTTAACTGAAACATCTAATCTAAAAATGGACAAGCGAGCATGCACGTCCTTATTGAAAGCATGTTAACTGGAAGACTACCATCAGTTAACGAAAAACCCTAAAAAGAAACTCCAAGTGTGAAAGGCGAGTCTCAGAATAGATATGCATGTGATGACAACCTCGAGTTAACTGGAAAGGGTAACACTCAGTTCAACTCGTGTGTGTAATGTCTATCCTGAGAGGTGGGAACTGAAGTTTATTGGTCGTGATCTCGAGCAATCAATCCCTCAACGAGATTGTTGACTGTATCACTATCTGGAGCTATGAGACTCTGTCGAAGAATGCTATGTCGATGCAGCATATCCTCACCAGCTGTGATTTGAGACTGAAGTTCTCCCCTACTCCTCGTTGCCTCATCGAACAATGCTGACATGACTGTAAGCTGAGTAATCTTACAGCCAATGGTCTCCCCACTGAAAATGGTATGAATGAGTGCCTGGAGCTCTGACTGAACATTGGTAAGCTCCACGTAGGCACCACCCTCGATCTGATAACGGCACGGTAAGCGGGACACTAAAGTCCTCACAAACCGGAGTGCACTAGTGACGTGCTCTCTACTCTCAGCCAACTCTGATGCTAAACTGTCCTCTATCTTTACCCTGAAAACCAATTGTGTCTTCCAAGAGTAGATAGCCTCTCTGTCCTCTGCATCCGTGACTGTATCATAAGCCACACTCAGGTGAGCAATCATAATCTCGTCCCGGGGTTTGTTAATTGCCATATCTCTTTCCTCATCCTGAAGACGAAGACAGAGCTCCGTGCATTGTACCGCAACTGATATAACTCTGTAAGCATAGTACGGCCTCTAGCAACGAACTCCTCCCATTCCTCCAAACGCTTGCCATATGCAACCAAGTGATTGAGTTGACTTTGTTCTGCTGGAGGCTCAAGCATCGGTGGGAGTGTACTAATGGCATCGGTCTATGCACAAGGCTAGAAATATACTGACGGCTATCTGATTTCAGCCTTGAGGGCTGCCTTATCCTCTCCGTCCTTTAAGTATTCTATCCCTTGTCGCAGTCAGCAACTTGTAGAAGATCAACCTGAGTCTGGCGTGTGCTGCGACCAAGGTTGACTGTGATAACCTCAAAATCCTGAGATTCTAATTCAGCCAAGTTCTTCCCCTGTGGAGGTACGGCAGTCTCAACGACAATCTCCATGTCAGTGTTTCTCTCTACGTGAACCATGTTCTTGACTCTTTTGTCCGGCGCATCCTGGTAAATGTCATCAAAATCAGAATGATTAAGAACATAGGATGGCTGCCTCCTCTTCCTTCCTAGCTGAGCTTCGATCCAAGATTGATCTCGGCTAATGCTACTAGAAGGGTCTGCACTAGCGACAGGAGGTACTGATGAGAGTGAATGTGTAGAAGACCCACTGCGAGGTGGAGAGTCTAAATCCAATTCGATGTGAATTGGGACTGGTGAAGGCTCGAAACTGGTGTAGGAACTTGAGGCTGAACCTCAGGTACTGGCGGGCTCTGAACTAACCTCTGAACTGATTCTGTGATAGGATATCTGTCAGGCTCTGTATGTGTAACAGTGGCAAGCGCCTTGCCCTTTGAATTGTTTGGCGCTTGTACTTTCTTGGGAGGCTTACTCCTCTTCTTTTTGTTAGGTTTTGACGAGGAAGGTAACGAAGGATTCACCATTACTGGCGGCTCTGCTCTGGGAACACTTACCCTCCTTGTCTTCTTGCTGTCGAGGTAAAGTATACTGTTTTGAATAACTCTACTTGACCTCTCTTTGACCGTTGCATATTCCTTGGCGTACCAATCTACTGCTGGCAACGGTTGTGTATCGACCTACTCTCTGAAAAACTGAGGAAGAACTTCTCCCTCGTCATCTGATAAACCTCCCACATCCTCTGATAAGAAAAAAGAAATCTATGAGAGAGAGAAACGGCCGTAACTGCGTCTGCAAACCTCGAAGTCATCTGCGCAATTTGCCCAGTAATCCTCCATAGAAGGCTCGTGATATGTGCCTCCAGCAAGGCGAGCTGTATAATGACCTGAAAGGTCATAGGCACGTGCTTCGACAAGATACTTAAGATGATATTTCTCAAGTTCTTGCCCTGCGATCTTACTATCAATTGCCGACTTGCACCAATACATTCCAAACTGAAAAGGAAAGTTGAGAGATGAATTACGTACCGGCGAAGGCGATGAACATCATGCACATCATCTTAGGAATTCACGAAGGTGTCTTATCCAGAAGGATAGCGTGGGAAAGCATAGCTATGAATTTCTGTGAAACCGTAAGCTTCGGATGTAGGTGTATGTTGAAATTGAATAAACCAATCCGCCCATCCATCATAAGCTGCCCTAGCGGCTGCCGGAATCTGAACATGCAATTCCGGTCCAAGTTCCTCCTTTGTATAAGTCAAAGCTTGTGGGCTGCAGCAGAAGATGGCGTTAGAAGCTCACAGTGAGAACTCAAGAAGCTGATCATATCTTGATAAACCTTACGAGCAGGATGCCCTGATTGGTAAGTCCTCGGAACTGACCGATGGCGTGAAATTACGAGATAGCGAACATGAAACTCATGGGCAACCAGGAAACCGGTTATCTGCTTGTGGAGAATTTCGCTGATGAAGGATGCCCAGTCATAATGCTCCTGCCCAGAAATGATGCGACCAATAATGTAATACATCCAAGGCTGGAAAACATTTGCATGTGCTTGACCTGAGACACGATTCAAGAGTGTGATTAGAATCGCGTACTCATCCTTGTATTCACCACGACCCACATTGTTTGGCAATCTGTTCTTTGCTTGTTTAACCATCTTTCTGCCATCTTCTTCTGACATTTGTCCACATCAGCATCAAACGCTTGTGCACACTGCTCCATAGAAACAACTAGGCTGTTCGGATGTTGAGGAATGCCAAAACTCCTTCGATGTCAAAGGTTTGAGGCGCAAATGACCACGTCAGATCAAGTGACACTATCTCACGAGTAGTAGAATTGTAATGCTTAATGCAAGCCATCCAGAATTCAAATACGATTACGCGGAGATAGGTATGAGAAAGCCCCTCCTAAGTAAGAAACCCGGTTGCTCAATAATACGAATGATTGAACTTACGATCTTAAGCGGGTCTATGCATACCGGTAATGCTGGTGAAGATCGGTCTCAACCAACCTGCGAAAATCATGAGTAAGGACGGTTTTGGTCCTATATTCGAGCTGAGTGAACTGCATTCTGAAAATTTTTCCTGTTGATTGTGAACTTGACTATATTCTGACAAGATTTCTGGAAAGCTAAAATAACTGTGAAGGTTAAAAATAGCCTTTCGAGAAGAATTATTTTCAGCGAAAAATCCGAGATATGGGTTTGTCGAAAATTCTAAGACAACCCGAGCGTCAGTTGCGAAAATTCAACTTCTACTTGTTGTGCACAAGATTTTCCACTTGAGAAAATTAGCAATTGAGAACGAATGTTCGAAGCTAAAATTCATGAAAAAATCAAACGCACAAATTTAACTCGAGAAAACTATATAAGAATGATCCAGATACTGAGACTTGCCAAATTCGCCAATTTCAGGAACATGCAATTTGTATTTTGTGAGAAATCTGAGATCAAAGGATGAAAAAGACGTTTTTTGAAGTCTTCTTCTGTGAAAATCGCCCAAGATTTCTTCAAACAACTGATATTTGTGAACTTGAATCTGCAAAAAGATTAATTAGGAAAAATCGCCTCTGTGATTTGATGTAGATTTTGCCTTTAACTGGAGGAATTCGCCTTGAAATTGAAAACCACGAATTTCTCTTGAAATTTGCGCCTTTTGAATATGGATGAAATTCGAATTTCCTTGAAGAAAATACGAATTTGTATTAAATTTGAGGTTTCGCCTTTTGATTATTGGAATACGCCTTTGAGAATTGAAATACGCCTTTGAATATTTGAAAGGCTTGCGAATTTCAATTGAAACTTGAAGTTTAAATACGCCTTTGATCTGAAGGATTTGCGAATTGCTCTGAAATGCGCCCTTTGAAATTATGAGAAACCACGAACTTATCTTTTAAAAATATGAATTCCCTTTGATAAAATTCGAACTCTCTGAAGTTGCTTTGAAAATTGATAACTTCGATTTCTCTTTGAAGATATGAACTTGCAATTGAAAATCACGAATTTCACTCAAGGATGAATTTTCCCTTAATGAAAATCGAATTTCTCTTGAAAGCTTGTGATCAACAATGAAGCTTGCGCCATGTTAAATAAGAGGAAATTCGCACTGAATTGTGACTGCAAGAATTCATAAACCCTAACTAGAATAGAAATCCTCCGATTGGTTGCCTTTCAGTTCAACTGCCACTGACTAGAAGTTCAAATTTGAAAATAATAATAAAATACTTATTATCATGCAATGGCGCTAAAAATAGAAAATCACCATTTCTGAACAAGCATATTTTGAACTTCAGTTGACAAACTGGTTGAAGCTATGAGATTCATCGTTTGACTTTACTGATTCCGAAAAGTCATCTCTTAAGCACATAGGCGTCCATTTGCTCAAGATACTTCATTTTTTACTAACTCCCTATTTAATAGCTGACAGCACTGTCACGACTGGCCAACTTCGATACTGATTTCTGGATGACCGGGTGATGCTGAGACTGTTCTGAAGAATTCATCGGAAAGCCTACTGAACAAGGAAGAAATGTCTGCTGGGAGACACTACTGTAAAATCCATCGTTTAACCCCTTGAAAAATTTGGCGCACCTGATTAAATTGCTTTACGGGTTCCAGACTTAGCCATTTTCCTAAACTGCCGTCTGACACTTCAGACAGCTGCTGCCGGCAAACGGTGAACCCTGCTGATACGAGACGAAGCTTACTGCATGACTGGAGACATTCTGCATCCAATGGCTGTATCTATGACACCTGAAAGCTGTGTTAAGGGCCTCAAAAACAAAAGCGCCCCTGGCTCTAGGTTGCACTGGTGTTATTTTGACGAAAATCAAACTTCCATCCGAGTACCCTACTTTGACCTCTGACATCTGGAGCTGGGATGACCCGATTCAGGCACTATCTATTTTAACGGACAGCTAGAAGGGCCCTCAAGAGAAGTCCCTGGAGGTATTGAGGCAAGAAAACTGCTTCTAAGACCTCAAAAACTCCAGTGCGTATTTTATTTATGTTTACCGCTACCAGACTTGGCCATTTTCTGGACATCCTCACTTTGTAGTATGACATCAAAGACCTCGCACGCACGAGCAACTGCCAAATGCTGAAGGCTGACGGCTATGCTCATTGGAAAGATAAATTGATTACGCTCAATAGTCGTGAAGACTTCGAACGCGAACGGGCTCATCTGACAGGCCTAAAGGCTAGGCGCCCTTGAACTGTGGAAATACACTGAAAATCATTTGATGGTCTGCCCGTAAAAATTACGTGCTTGGTAGAATCTCCGCCACGACCACCAGGAACATCGGATCGACAAGCTGAATGATGCGTTGCGGAGCCAGGCTAGAATACTACTGATGTTATGAAGATTCTGTTTGCAAATAATGCCATTTTGAGGGTCCTTTAAGCCAGCGCCCCTGGCCTGTACTTGCACTGGGCATACACGGAGAAGCTCAGAAACGTGAAAACTCCATTTTAAGCTGATCTTTGGACGACTGCCGCCTGAACTCTGAGAGTCGGATGACTTCGCTTGATATCTCGTCGGATAAGCAGACTGGTTGTGAACAAATTGACTGCATCCGCATCGAAACTGTCGAGATTTATCCCTGCTTCAAGATGGGCGCCCTCAAGCTAGAGGCGCGCTTTTGCCTGGAAAAGACAAATTTCTCATCTCCTAAAATTTAGGGATTTTAACTTCTGTCGCGATTTGCCGGAGTTGTGGTTCTCGGAATGCCTCACTGGATAGCTCAACGGATAGCCAGACTAATTCTGAAGAGATTGACTGGATGCTTGAACATTTTAACCAGAATCTTGACCTTCAATAAGTTGGGTGCCCCTGAGCTATACTTGCGCTTTTGGGCTTTTCCTCTGAGAAATCTCCATGATTTGATCTTTAAAAACTCTGCTTCGATCATTGAAAATACCGTCTGCAATATGAAATGTCGTCATGAGATGCTCCTTTGTCGTGAAGATCTTCATTTTGAGTCTCTGCTTCAGGTTTTGTTCAATATAACTGACTTTGACCGACAAACTATTGACAACTACTCCATGCTTGACATTGCCCAAAACTGTGTTTTACATCAAATTAGCAAGATTTAGACTTTAAAATGCAAAATGCCTTGATGAAGCAAAAAATTTGGTTTGGGTACAACATTAGGCTCCGTCTGGTGACCATGTCGGATACCTACGGCATAGGAGAACCCAAGAATCTCAGTGTTAAGTAGACCAGTGATTTACAATTGGGCATTGGAGTTAGGACTTTCCCTATTCACCTAGAAGTATTTGGAGTTTCCTAAAAACCTAACCTAAAAATAACCTAAAACAAGACTACCTAGATCACCTAAAACACGACAAAACATCACAAAACGGGGAAATACAATACGACATTACGATTAAAAAAAAAAAAAACAAACTTACAAAATATTTACAAGATTACTCCTCCCCCGGAGGGTTGAAGTGCTTAAGATATTGCCCGCTATAAGGAAGCGGGAAGAGCCTTCCATCTTGATGTGAAAGAATATAAGTATTCTCTCCAGCTGATTCGTGAATCTGGAAGGGCCTTAACCATAAGGAATCAAATTTTCCATGCATTCCTTTTGGCTCATGCCTTTTGTCCCACAAAAGGACTTGATCTCCGATTTGAAAGTCTCTGTGACGAGCTTTCTTATCAAAAAATTTCTTCACTCTTTCTTGATGTTGAGTGATCTTATCGACAACCTCTGTCCTCTCCTCTTGAAGTTTCATCAGGAGCAAAATCCTCTTCTCAATAGGATCATTGAATTCTTCATCTTCCACTGCAGATGCCAACTGTAAAGCCGACAACTCCAATGTAATGGGCAGAATAGCTTTTGTACCATACAAAAGTATAAAAGGCGAGGTGCCAATAGCTCTTTTAGGAGTTATACGATCAGCCCAAAGAGCGTCGTATAACTTAGTATGCCAAGCTCGTTGATTTGACTCAACCAACTTGCGTATAATTGTGACAATGTTCTTATTAGAAGATTCGGCCTGTCCGTTACCCTGAGGGTAATAATCTGATGAATGAGACAACATGATGCCGTGATCAAAACAAAAACTTAAAATCTCCTCTGACGAGAAGCAAGTAGCATTATCAGTCACAATTTTCCGAGGAACTCCGAAGCGAGAAATAATATTCTCCTTTAGAAAACTGCAAACCACTTCGGACGTAGCTCTTTTAGTAGGAATTGCTTCAACCCATTTTGTAAAATAATCTGTCGCTGTAAGGACAAAGACATGCCCCTTGCTGGAAACTGGATTGACAGGACCTACAAAATCAATACCCCACTGCTGAAATGGAGCATCAATGACAACTGGCCTGAGAGGAAAGGATGCCAATTTCACTTTACCAGCAAACTGCTGACATAACTGACATTTGTACACCCAATCATATGCATCACGAAACATAGTTGGCCAATAAAACTGTGCTCGTAGAATCTTAAATGCAGTGACCCTTGATGAAAAGTGTCCTCCGCATGCCTGATTATGAAAAGCTTCTAACAACCTTCGCTGCTGATCCTTTCCGACACATAATAGGAAAGTTCCGTCAAGGCCACGCTTGTACAGAACGTTGTTAACTAGCACGAAATTTTGTGCTTTCAATTTCAATGTTCTTTTCTGCTGTTTGTCCATATGACGTGGACATTCTCCATACGCTGAATAATACCAAAGAGGTGTGTACCATTCTTCTGCAGAATTAACTAATAAGACCAAAGGAAGGTCTTCTTCAATTTCTTGATCTGAACTAATTCCACCATTGCTCTTGAACTTGCGATCTCCATCTTCCGCCAATAATCTGCAAAGCCCTTGTCCACGAACAAGCTTGGTTGGCTTAATCTCCAGATCATATTCTTGAACTCTCGCGATCCAATTCCCTCTTTTCGTGCCCATCTCCTGCTGAGTAAGCACACTTTTGACTGCTGGATCGGTGACATACACCATAGTGTGTGAATTCAAAATATAAAATCTGAAATTCTTGACAGCTCTGACAACAGCATAAGCGTTCTTCTCGATCTGGGAATAACGCATCTCAGCATCTTTGAAATTAGCACTCATAAAAGCAATAGGAGATTCACCCTCCTCACTGAGTTGCTGCGTCAAAATGGCAGACAATGAATGTTCTGACGCATAACAATAAAGAATGAAATCCTTCTGAAAGTTAGGCCGAACTAACACTGGTGCATTAGCAATAGCTTCTTTTATCTTAATAAAGGCCTGCTTGCCTTCGTCCGTCCACACGAATGTAGACGTCTTCTTCATCATTGCTGAAATCTCCTTTGTCAGCTCTGAGAAATCAGGTACAAATCTTCGGATAAAGTTAACTTTACCGAAAAACGAATGCACCTGCGTTTTGCTTGTAGGGAGAGACAGGTTTCTGATTGAATCCACCCGATTCGGATCTATTCTGGTACCTTCTTTGGAAACGATATGACCAAGTAACTTGCCTTCCGTCACCGCAAAGATTGTCTTCTTTGGATTCAAAGATATTTTATGATACCTACATCTCTCGAACACTTTCACAAGGTGTGAAAAGTGATCACTCCGTTTATCTGAAAAAACGGTTAAGTCATCAAGATAGACGACTATGATCTTATTCCTAAGATCCCCAAACGCTAAATCCATGGCTCTCTGAAAAGTAGCACCGGCGTTGATAAGACCGAAAGGCATCCTCTCATAAGCAAACGTTCCCCACGGCGTGGTGAAAGCTGTCTTGATCTGATCCTCCTCAGCCACTGCAATCTGATTATAGCCAGAAAAACCATCAAGAAGTGATAGCATTTCCGATCCGGTAACTGTCTGCAATGTATGCTCCATGATTGGTAAGGGATAGTTGTCCTTTAAAGACGATTGATTCAAGTTCCTGAAATCAACGCAAATTCTGATTTCTCCATTCTTTTTGCGCACAGGAACGATATTTGACACCCAGGTGGAATGATGAATAGGAAAAATTATTCCGGAGTCCACCATCTTCTGAATTTCCGCGTAGATAGTATCTTGAATTCGCGGATTATAATGTCTTTGTTTCTGCCTAAAAGGCTTCACTTCAGACTTCAGCGGAATTGTATGAGACAATTCAATGGGTGTGAAGACCTTTAAATCTTCATATGACCAGGCAAAAACATCCTTATACTGCTTGAACAAGGCGATAAACCTCTCAGTTTCTTCAAGAGTACAACATGTGCCCAAATTCACAAGCCGAGGCTTGTCTTCAGTACCTATGTTGACTTGACTATATTCTGATGAAGTATTCACCCCTGACCTTTTCTGATCTTGGATGTAACGATCATGCCTGTCAAAAATATCCTCTAAGGATACAAAACCTTTAGGAATCTGATTTGCCTTCAACTGTATGATTCCAGATTCTATAACCTTAGATTCTTCAGTAATTGACTCTTTGTGAGGAATTAAACTCCCCTCAAAGAACAATTCCTTGTAGTTGTCTCCCATGACGAGAAATTCTTTGATATCTTCATCATCACTGAAGACTTGCCAGTTGTCTGAATTATCAGGAACAGCTGGTCTATAGATTAACTCAATAGCAAATGAATTCTGACGAAAGTCAGAGTTAGGCATAAAAAGAGCGGCTGAAACTGCAAGCGCATCAGCTTTGCTATTGTTCATTCTTGAAATGTATTTGATATTAAATGCATCGAACCAGTCGATTGCATTCCATACTCGCTGCCTGTAGTTTTGGAGACGATTCTTTCTAACATGAAACTGCTCTCTGACCTGCTTTACGATCAGCTCTGCATCTCCTTCAACTTGAAGCAGCTTGATCCCCATATCCTTCGCGTTTTTGAGACCTAACAAAAGCGCCTCATATTCTGCAGTATTATTAGTGCAATCGAATTGCAACCTATATGCAAAAGGATATAAACGACCTTCGGGAGAGATAATCACTACTCCCGCTCCGGAACCTGAAGTCGAACAACTGCCATCAAACTGCATCGTCCACATTTCTGATTCTTCTTCTAACAATTCGGTGGAAAGAGCAAAATTCTGACAATCATCTGTCACTTCAGACACCATAGCTTATGTGCCAGGACCCGTGTCTTGATACAACACTTGAGCATGTGGGTCCTGGGACTTTACCACTGTAAACTTTGATTTGGTTTCCGGCTCTAACTTGAAAGTACCTTTCTTCAATGGGATTGTCGCGAACGACCAATCCATCTGTATTTCTCCTCCAAGATCCTTGCAAAAACTTCTACTAAGTAACATCCCGTAACTGGTAGGAATATCAGCTACTAAGATAGTCATCATGATCTTCTTCTCTGGACACGACGCTAGCCTCACTTGCGCATCTTTAAGTTGACCAACTAACGGCACCGGTTTAGACTCAAGTGAATAACACTTTTCTTGAGTTGGTGTGCATGAAAGTCCCAACGCATTCATAATTTGTAAGGGCATTACGTTGTCCGAAGCTCCACTGTCAATTATGCAATTGCTCAGCTTGAAACCTCCTATATATAAAGATATATAAAACGGTCTCGGCTTCTCTTCTGCAGGAACTGAGGATTGTAGCAATGTCGGCTGAACGACATTCTTCTTTTTAAGAACGTTCAAGATCCTATCCAACTGCTCTGGATGATCTTGTAAATACTCCAGCTGAGATATCTGTACCTTCGTCTTCATCATGGAAGAAACAATGTCAAAGCTTGCTGAAGACGTATCTAAAGCTGCTGGTAAGATATTCTCTTGTGAAGGTTTTTGATTGGAAGTAGAAGCTACTTCCTTTGCTTTTGTATTCAAATTCCGCTTTTCCTCTTCCTCCTTCTGTGCTTTGAAATGTTGAGCACGTGTGAACACAGGTGAGGTGATATTCTCATGATTCACTGCAAGAGAAAAACAACGGGATTCTTCTTCTTCTTCAATAACGGGTTCTCGATCAAAATATCCCGTTGCGGAGTCGCCATCAAACTCGTCTGGCTGTGAAGAGACGACGTTTGAACTGGAAGGTATGAAGTCTGAACTAGGAGCAGAATCAGCAAATCCCATGAGCTGATTCATTCTTTGATTTTCCGGACAAGTAGTCCCGGTATGCTCTGCTGAATCATGGAATGTGCAAAAGACCGTAGCCTTTTCAGCTTCATTATTTTGTCTCGGTTGTCCTTGCGGAAACTTTGACTTGAAATTATTGTACGGCTGAAAGTTATTCCTTCTCGGCTGATATGCTGGTTGTGATTGAAAAGGTGGTGTGGGCAAGGCTGGTTGCCCTTGAGGTGGTGACTGCCGCTTTAGTATCGTCACCTCATTTGCTACCTTCTGTAGCAACGGATCGGCCGACGCTTGCACGAGCGGCCTGATCGAATCATCTTTCATCTTGCCGGTTGTAATCATGGTATCTTCTAGCTTGATTGCTTCCTCCTGAAGGTGTTGTAGATCATCTTCTTCGCTTATCTTCAAGAAAAAGGCAATTTCTGACGGCAACGCGTTGATGAAAGAACTCATCAAAATCTCATCAGATGGATTCAAAGTGTGAGAAAGACGTGTAACAAGGCGATTAAACCTTGCCACGAATTCTCTCATCGGTTCATGCTTCTCCATCTTCGAATTTGAGAGTTGTGCAAATAATCTATGATTGTCTTCGGCAGGCTTGAATCTTGCCAAAAACTTCTCGCTCATGACAGCCCAACTAGTGATAATTCCTGGCTCAAGATTATTGAACCAATCTGCTGCGTTGTTTTCAAGAGTCTCCACGAAAAGACGAACGGCAATGTCCTCATGCGCAACATGCAAAACGGAACAAGCCGCCGTGAATGCTGATAAATGTTCATCTGGATGTTTAGAACCATCGCCATGAAATCTCGGGAAAAACTTGCGTGAACCCTTGGGCAATTCATGATGTCCTGGTAAAGCCAACGGTCCAATATTGTCACCCCAAGGCAAGGGGGCTGGACGTCTTGCGTTTCTTCCATTACGACCGTTGTGATCATCACCATTGTTGTTGTTAATAATACGATCACCCATCTCTGCAATTGGAGTGGGAGATTCTTCTTCAAAAATTTCTGATTCAGTAAACTGATCAGGAGCTTCTTCAAAAACAGGATCCGGCTGGATAGGAGGATTTCTTCTCCTTCTTCTAATATAAACTCGGTACGCCAAGATGCTTAATTCCACGTGGGAGGTGGCAAAACTGGTCTACCTACTGCAAGATCTGCTTTTTCTTCTTCTTTATCCAGAGTTGTAGCCGCGTTTCTCCACTGAGTGGTAGATGTATGATTTTCAAAAATGAACGTGCGCAAGCTACTGATAATATCTGACTGTTCTGCTTCGATGAATACTAAATTCGGCTGAATGACAGGCGGACTTAGTGCTGGTTGTTGAACTGGAGTTGTAGGACGCCAGATAGTCATAACCGTGACATGAAGTTATTTCAAGCCCTCGTGCCCCACGGTGGGCGCCAGAAAGAACTGTTGGCGTAACAACTAACACCTCTGGAGTAGAAGTTGTTATGAACAGCCTATGTACACTACGCAATGAGTGCTCTTCAAATCATGGAGGGGAAGCTCCCTCGTTGTGCTTTGACAAATATACTTGCAAAGGAAAATAAGCTAAAACTATGTCCTGTCTTTTTGTTTCAGCTGCTACAGGCACAAGACTTTCTTGAAAGAACCTATACGTTCACCGGTGAGTTTTCTCAGTTTCGCGGATACTAACTACAACTTTAAATTTAATCTATCCAATCTCCTCGAGGCAAGGCGAGAGGAAGCGGGCAAGGTTTGACTAGCGGCGATAGCGGTTTAAAATTCTGCCCGAGGGCAAGGTGAGCGCCCAGCTATCATCTCAATTTAAACCAACTTATTGGGCACAAAACAGATTTAAGAATTTACCAAGACAATCTTATGGAACCCTGTGTGGCATAACACTTGATTGAAAAAGCAAAGTCTGCACAAAACAGCCTTTATCACCACAATCTCCACGAGAAACCTATGTGGCATAACTTTCAATTATAATGATAGATTCACCGAAACCACGGTTATCCTTTGCAGAGCTGCAGAAACCCTATATTGTATAGCGATTGATCCTGTGGTAAGAATTAACACAAAACAGATTTATCATCTCAATTTCTTGGAACCCTATGTGGCATAACAATTGACTTCAATGATAAAGATGTTCAAACAGATATATCTAAACTATGGAAAGAATTCAGCATTACAATCTTTCCAAACCCTATGTGGCATAACAATCAATTGCAATAGTGAAGACACATGAACAAGTACCAAAAAGAGTAATATTGAGGGCAAGGTAGGCGCAGCATATATTTCTCTCTCAAGC
>VDFB02297606.1:0-17397 GCA_007258455.2 Sequoia sempervirens
TCATGAATGGAGTGGAAAGTGTCATGTATGAAGGAATATGAGATGGATTGGTCAATAGTTTGGAACCTTTGACTCTCCAAACTTGGGAAGATGAGCAATAATGAGTGGAAATGGAGGTTTTCATGGAATTAGGGCCAACTAGTGGATATACTTTGTTCCTTGCTTGAGAAGACTACTTTTGTATTTGAGGATTCTTTTGAATGGATACATTTCTCTTTTTTATTTTTCCACATAGTTTCTTTGACTAATGGAGTTTTGAAGGGATGATTTTCTTTATTTTTCTTTAGTATCCATTTATACTTGATGTGTCTTTTTTGCTTTACTACTTCATTTTCTTTGATTATCTTCACCTTGCTTTGATAGGAATTATTATTTTTACATTGGTCCCAATTTGTGCATGAGATGATGGGTGAATGTCAACTCATGATACAGTTAGTTGTAGCATTGAAAACATGTTGATTAAAATCCTTAAACCTTCCTCTGGGTGATCATTGATAATTTTGCATTGAGCTCTGCCCATACCTCATATGTTTTTAATATCTTTGGACCCCTTTTGAAGCACCTTTGTTCATTGTGCCATGTGTCATATACATGCTCCTTGGAAGGTTTTCTTCCCTTGCTCTAATATTGAGCCCCACCCTTTCACCACATGTCAACAACATGGACCAAGCTTCATCCACATGCCACATTGCAACATTCTATAGGCAACCTTTTGGCAGACCCCATAGCCCATGCTTGAAACGAAGACTTCTCCATGTGTCTTCTCCATGGGGAATTTGATCGCAAGGAAGGGAAGAATGAATTTTGAGCCTTATCATTGTGCCTAGTATCCTAACCAACTCTTTGGGTGGGAAACACATCTCTTCATGGGAATTTTGTTGCTTCCACACTTGGACCACATTCATCATTTGTTGGGGAACACATCTTGTTCAAAGGAAACTGTATGTTATGTATTAGAATATTTTCTATTGAAATAGCCTTAGGGAATCATTGCAATAGGCATCATTACTTATGTCTAGGAATCTTTTTGGTTACTGTCTCTCTGGTGGTGGGTGATCTATATATACTGCTTCAACTCCCTGAAAATGGGTTCAAAAATCATAGAAAGAAGTGAAAAGACTATATGCTTTTTTGTATTTTTTTTATTATATTAAGACTCACAAAATGTTCCATATTGTTCATCCTCTCTATTTCTTAGTTAATGAACAAGAAATTATACTGTGTTGTTTCTTATACTTAGTTGTTTATCTATAAGACTTCTATAATTTCAAATATATAAATTTGTTGATTCAGACCATGTATTGAACTCTTCTTTTTAGTAAATGTATATGGAGTTATCTTATGTTATTTGATAGAATTAGTAGGTTCTTTATCTATTCTTTGTGTTATTTTTAGACATGCATATTGCTTAATAGGCCCTTAAATCTCATTTGAAAGGAATATTTGTCATGCCCATACTTAACTCTTGGCACATCACCTTAGATTATTTAAAATTTCTTTTATATATCTACTTCCTTTTCCCATTCCAAACCCCCTAAATACAGAAGGATTTGGCTTCTTTAAAATTACGGAGGTTACTCAGTTTATA
This sequence comes from Sequoia sempervirens, assembly GCA_007258455.2. Classification (NCBI taxonomy): domain Eukaryota; kingdom Viridiplantae; phylum Streptophyta; class Pinopsida; order Cupressales; family Cupressaceae; genus Sequoia; species Sequoia sempervirens. Next base: position 1,589 of record VDFB02297606.1, read on the forward strand.
ACTATTGGTCCCCTCATTAATTGACCTTCCCATAAGGCTATTTTTCTAGAAATTTTAGGCATCAATAGTTCTTTTTCTAGCATGCTCGGTGGGACCTGCTTAAATGTATCTAAATTTAAAGTGGGTGTATGAGCCATAGACCTTTTACTAGATCCTAGACAACAAACAAACCTAGTCTGGTAGTGCCACCATTGGTAACAATACAAACAAGAACTAGTCTAGTAAATGCTTTGACCCCTCCACTAGCCATGTTGCTAATTGTTAACAAAAATTATGTGGCATGGGACACGAGAAGCCCTCTCATAGCACCAGTAGCACCCACCACTTGCGCTCTTATCCCAACCTCTACTTTAAAAGCTTTACCAAAATTCACTAGGGGAAGCTCAAAAATACCATCTGATCATCTACAATATGTGGTGGACATGTGTTTAGTGCATGGTTTAATTGATGAAAATGTAGCATTGAGATTGCTTGTAGCCTCTTTCAAAGGAAAGGAACTTGATTGGTACTACACTTCGGGAGCCAATAATATCGGTACCTAGGATCAACTCATAGATCCTTTCTATGAGTAGTTTTCAAACAATGGAGATTGGTCTTCACTATTTTAGTAGCTGGAAACCATAAAATGGGCTCCTCAAGAGGCCATGACCAAATTTAATGCCTGGTTTCACATAAATTGGCAAATGATCTAGCCAAAAATCCGTCCAGCTATAGATTTGACATTCATGTTCTATCTATAGTTTCTCAACGCTAACATTTTGATGATGATCCAATCCCTTGGTAGAAACACCTTGCCAGAAGCATATAATGTTGTTGTTAAGGTGAAGAATAATTTGATTGATGTCAGAAAGTTATTTCCTTGTCCCACTATGCCTATATTTATAGAGTTTTTGATTCCTTTTCAAGAGATAGCTTCTACTAGTGTGTCTTCTCCTCCCCAATCTATGTACACATATCTAAGTGCACCGTAGAATATTGCTTCTATGTCTAACTCTTCAAAAGATGAGATGAGTGATGTAAAGGTGTTGTTGTAGAACATCTCAAACAAAATAACTACCATCAAGAGAAACCATTCCATGGCTTTGAAGCCAACTTACTAAAATTATCAAGGCAAAAGATCTTCCTACCAACAAAATCAGTTCTAAGGAGGTGTGTGCAAAAATCTATAAGCTCAAACAAATAGTTAGATAGTGTTGGTGCCTACTCCACTAGAAAATGTTCACCCAAGTTTGAACAAAGAGTTGGTAGTGGGGAAAAATAATCATGCTAATGATATCAATCCTTGGTGCTTCCCCTACAATGAAGTACATATGCCTTGAAATTTTCCACGTGGAAATCTACAAGAGTGGTGGAACATCACAATCAAGGTGTAGCGTGAGATTCAAAAGGTTATGTATATGCCTCTCCACAAATAGAAAATGAAGTACTCACCATGCAAATGTAAGGAATCTCTCTGAAACAAGAATCAGATATAGCTCCCAACCACGTGCTCTTCTCAAGGATGGAATAAGAAGAGGCAGTTTTTGCAAATTATGCATCCACATCAAAGGTCCTGCAAGTGTAATTAGATTATAACACTCACTCAAGGAGAAGATTCACAAGTGAACCAATTGTTCCATAGACCAAAAGTGTTCCTGACCAAGCTCCTAGTACCTCTACAATTACATAGCAATCTCAATCATACAAGGAGATTGTTATAACAAGGTCTAAGGAATAAAAGTATTTGATTCCACCACCATTCAATGTGGTGGACCAATTGAAGAAAACCTCAGCTAATGTATCTCTTTGGGATATCTTAGCTATTTTGAAGTAGAATTCATTGCTACAAAAGGCCCTACTAAAATATGTAAGCACGAATCCAATAGAGAAACCATCCACAAGAAAATCCATTGATCCATCACCTTAGGTAAAATTTCTCACAAACAATGGAGAGGAAGCCTCTACCAAAATTAAAGGTAAGCATAAAATGAAACCCTTCTTATCCCTCATAGTGGGTAAATTTTTTTTGCACAATTCTATGATTGACTCTAGTGCTAGCACCACAGTCATGCCCAAGTAGATAGTTGAAGCCTTAGGATTTAGCTATGAACCTTTAAATAAAAGGGTTATGCAGCTTGATGGGAATAAGGTTGAAACTATAGGTGTCATCAATAACCTCCCCTTGAATCTATTCTCCTACCCTAGTATCACAGTTCCACAAGATACCATGATCATAGAAATTCCTCCCATGTTCACTATTTGCTTGTCCTAGGAGTTCACTTCCAAGATACGTGGATATATTTCCTTGTATTTTTCACACTTGATTCTTAGGACCAAGCATGGAGCTAAGATGAAGATAGTGTATGAACCTTGACATTTGAAACATGTAGCAGATGAATCCATGTTTAATTTTGAGGCTACTCATACCTTTGTCACCAAAGATGAAATGTATTGTATTGAGTTACTAGAGGATGAGAAGGTGACTAGAGATTGGATAAATGAAGAAGAGGTCCTCTTGAGTGAATTCATAGATAATGATCCTTTCAGCAATTTTCATGCCACCAAATTAGGAACCTATGCCATCTATGATAAGGATCAAGTAATTTTAAAGGTCATGAAGGAGCTTGAGGATAATTATGCCTCATAGCTATGGAGGCTACATTTTGATGGAGCAAGATGTAAAGTTGGTGTAGGATCTAGGAAATGTTTGACATCCCCATCCAATGAAAAGAAACTCAAGTCTTTTCACTTTCACTTTACCTATCCGAATAACAAAACTGAATATGAAGTCCTAGTACAAGGTCTAAGTCTTGTGGAGTGGATGGGTGCTAAACAAATAATGGTGTTTGGGGACTCCGAGCTAATAGTCAATCAGGTTAGAGGAGTCTCTGAAACAAATAATGTCTACATGAGGTATTATAGACATAGATTCTAGGACTTGATTGAAAGCTTTGAAGCCTTCAATATCCAAATGGTCCCTAGAGAGAAAAATGTAGTTATGAATCCTATGGCAACAATAGGATCTCAGTTTGACCCTACTTCTGACCTAATTTTTAACATACACTTTGTGTGAGTGATTGTCTGACCTACAATACTAGTTAATGAATAGAGTTGGAAAGTGTTTTAAAGTGATGAACACATTGCCTCATTCATTCAACACTCTGGAGAGTTTTTTATCAACTCCAACAAAAAATTATGGAGGCCTATAAAGGGAAAATTAATCAGCTGGAAACCAACTAGCTTCCAAAAGGATTGGTCACTCTCAAAAACCTATTATATTGTGATGATGCAATGAATGAAAAGAGGATGTTTGTAGCAGAAAAAAGTGACTATGTAGATATTTAGGTTAGGGATGGAAAGAAAATTAAGGCTAGGAAGGATGTCTTGCAACATGATAAAGAATGGATCATCCATTTTTGTAAAAGTATGGAGTAATAGCCTGGTCATATGATGACCTCAAGGGATGTGATCATGAAATTTTCTAACATACTATAGAACTAATGGAAAGAGTAAAAACCATCAACTAGAAGTAAAGACTAGTGAATCAAAAGATTTAGGAATTAATGGGCGCAAGATTTGACAAATCTAATTCACTCTAGGATCATCTTCTCAATCAATCACAACACATGGGTGTCCAACTTGGTCCCTATCCAAAAGAAGAATGGAGACATCTTCCTATGTGTTTATTTTTGCGATCTTAATAGAGCATCCTTGAAGGACCACTACCCCTCACCTTTTATGGAGTCTATCTTGCAAATGGTGGCTATTTTGGAATTTTTTTCTCTACTAGATGCCTTCTCCAGTTACAACTAGATTTGGGTCAAATAGGAGGACTGACACAAAACAACGTTCACTACCAAGTTGGGGATATTCACCTATGCAAAAATTCCCTTCGGTCCCTCAAATGTGGGAGATACCTTCCAACAGGCAATGAATATTTCTTTTAGAGAATTGATCAATAAGATTATCTTAATCTACTTGGATGATCTAACATTATTCTCTAGGTATAAAGATGATCATTTTGATTATCTAGAAATGGTTTTTAAAAAATCCCAGGAGTTTGGGATATCCCTGAACCCAAGAAATTTTGTTTTTGTAGTTTCACAAGGAAATATATTGTGACATGTAGTGCTTAAAGATGGAATTGAAATTTATCTAGAGTAGGTGAAAGCAATTAGGGAACTTCCCCAACCAGTCAATAAAAAGGGAGTTTAGTCCTTCCTGGGAAAGGTAAATTTCATAAGCAAATTCATTTATGATTTTGCAAGTTTAACTAGACCTATCACCCTAATGCTTAAGAAGGATCAATTTTTAAAATGGAAAAAATAGGCCAAAGAAGCCTTTGATAAGGCTAAGGAGGCTATTTCTTCAACTCATATTCTAGTAAATCCAAACCTATCAAAGGACTACATAATGTATGTTTTCAGTAGCAAATCTAGTATTGCTATTGTTTTGATAGAAAATGATGATGAAGGAAAGGGAAGAACATTCGATAGAATTCCACTCACAGACCTTCAAGGACTATGAGATGAATTATAACTTCATCAAAATCCAAGCATTCACCATCATTAAGGGGATCAAGAAGTTATAACATCTCATATCTTGCAATGAGGTTGTTGTATATGTCACGCATTCTATTGTGCATGAGTACATCATGGAAGGATAAATCATTGAAAAAAGGGCCAATTGGATAACTAAGATCCTAGAATATGACACTGAGGTTGGGACCATGAGAGGGTACATGAGAAAGGATTGTGCAAGTATCAGACATGATGAGGTAGGAACAGTTGGTTCTGGTGAACGAATCTAAAGTTTGAAGGCTACTAGTTGGTGGATAGAATGAGATTCATGTAGAATGGGAAATATCTAACGGGCCTCCCATCTTAGAAGAAAAGATTCTGTAGATTACAAAATAGTGGATATGTGCTCCTTGAAGGAGTCCTTTTCAAAAGGAACTTCAATAGTGTTCTTTTGTGGTGCATCACCTCAAAGCAATTGAAAAGAATTCTACACGTTTTTCACAGCAATCCCATGAGTGGAAATTTCTCTACCAAGACCACTGCCATCAAAAATATGTGTGTTGGGTAATTCTTTCCTACATAGATCAATGATTCACACTCTTTGGTTAAATCCTACAAATAATTCCAATTCTTCATAGGAAGGAGGAAAAACTCCATAATGCAGGTCTAAATTTGATAGTGGTTGAAGAACCCTTCATGTAGTGGGGACTAGATTTCATCGAGATGATTAATCCCACTTCTAGCATTGGACATAAATGGATCCTCACAGCTACAGACTACTTTACTATAAACCGGGCATGCTCCTGAGAATGCAAAAGGCAGATATTGTGAATCCTTGAGGACTTGGTAATGAGGTTTGGCACCATTGAGGTATTACTATTGTACCCAAAAGGATGATATGAAGGAAAGGGAAGAACATTCGATAGAATTCCACTCACAGACCTTCAAGGACTATGAGATGAATTATAACTTCATCAAAATCCAAGCATTCACCATCGTTAAGGGGATCAAGAATTTCTAACATCTCATATCTTGCAATGAGGTTGTTGTATATGTCGCGCATTCTATTGTGCATGAGTACATCACGGAAGGAGAAATCATTGAAAAAAGGGCCAATTGGATAACTAAGATCCTAGAATATGACACTTGAGGTCAATACCATGAAGAGGGTACACGAGAAAGGATTGTGCAAGTATCTAGAACATGATGACAAAGTAGAAGCTGAGGAGGAACAACTTGAGCTAGTTTTGGTGAATGAATCTAAGTTTGAAGGCTACTAGTTGGTGGATAGAATGAGATTCATGTAGAATGGGAAATATCTAATGGGCCTCCCATCTTAGAAGAAAAGATTCTATAGATTACAAAATAGTGGATATGTGCTCCTTGAAGGAGTCCTTTTCAAAAGGAACTTCAATAGTGTTCTTTTGTGGTGCATCACCTCAAAGCAATTGAAAAGAATTCTACACATTTTTCACAGCAGTCCCATGAGTGGAAATTTCTCTACCAAGACCACTGCCATCAATATGTGTGTTGGGTAATTCTTTCCTACATAGATCAATGATTCACACTCTTTGGTTAAATCCTACAAATAATTCCAATTCTTCATAGGAAGGAGGAAAAACTCCATAATGCAGGTCTAAATTTGATAGTGGTTGAAGAACCCTTCATGTAGTGGGGACTAGATTTCATCGAGATGATTAATCCCACTTCTAGCATTGGACATAAATGGATCCTCACAGCTACAGACTACTTTACTAAATAAACCGAGGTCATGCTCCTGAAGAATGCAACAAAGGCAGATATTGTGAACATCCTTGAGGACTTGGTAATGAGGTTTGGCCTACCAAAGACCATCATATCCAACAATGTGAGGCCCTTATTGGGTTCAAAGTTATGTTAATACACACTTAAGCACAACATATTCCTAAAGACATCTTTGAACTATTACCCATAGAGAAATGGTCTAAGCCAAGTCAACTATTAAAAATTTAGTCCAACTCATTAAAATAATTGGGTTGGAGCATCAAAGAGAGTGGCATTAGAACCTCAAATTATAACTATGGAGAGACTAGATAACCCCTTAGCGAGTCTTGAAAACTTCTCCATATGAGCAGGTATACTCGAAGGAAGCACTACTACCTATATCTATGGAAATTCCCACACTATATTTTCTCAAGTCTATAGATGTTGAATAAAATGGAGCCATGGAGGTCTAATTGGCTGAGTTGTTGGAGGTGCACAAGAAAAGAGAAAAAGCATTGATAGCCATGTATAACTGCCAACAAGTGGTTAAGAGATGGTTCGACAAGAAAACCTCTTACTAGGGTCTTAAATGTGGAGACTTAGTGCTAAAGTTCAATGAAAGAGTTGTGAAGCCTAGCCAACATGGAAAATTTGATAGTCTATGGGAAGGCCCTTTCTTAATTATTCAATGCAAGAAGCATAATGCATTTGAATTAGAGAACATGGAGAAAGAAGCATTGGGAATTCCAGTAAATGGAATTCGCCTAAAATTGTTTAATTAGCTTCATTAATTGTTTTACCAGTATAAATATGTAAATATGTAAATATTTTCTTTGTGTTTTGTTTGGCCTAGTCTTTATTAAATGGAACCGATAATACAAGAAGCAGAGAAAGGTAAAAGAGACAAAATTTGACAAAAGGAGCTATATATTCATTATACATTAATATATACTTTGGAACATTATAATGAAAATGGCTCTTAGGTCATACTTATCGAGTATATGCATTAAAATCCTTATGAGGAATATATACAAAAAATAGGAGAAAAGAGTTCATTCTTTAGATTAAGGAAACATTAGCATTAGGAACAACCACATCAACAACATCCAGAATAGAAACAGGTGCAACGAGAATAGTAGTAGTAGCATCAATCACAACAATAGAAAGTGGAGGGAAACTAGGTTTTTGAAGTCGGCATACCACTCCACATGTAAAAAAGTACTACATTGTAGAATCTTAGCAAGAAGTGGCAAGAATGAGAAATCCTTTGGCAGTGTTCTCCAATTTTCATAATGTGAAATCCACTCAAGAATGGCACCTAGGGCACCATTGCATCCTCTTTAATGTGTCGGTGGAGATCACTTTTTTGTGGGAAGACCAAGACCATACAACAAATTCATCACAACTTTTCCAAGTCCTCCAAGGTAGTGCTTTGGGAAGATTTCCATGGTGAGCCATAGTATCATCTACATGGGTACTTGAATGTCAAGCAAAGAGGCAAAAAAATGAGAGAAAATGTCAGTATTTACTCTATATTTGTCCTTGTACTCTATACAATCCCTCTCCAGTACCCATTTCATTGTAATTATTGCCAAAAATGCTTGTTATTGGTCATACACTTTAGACACCTACTAGAAACCTCTTCTAGAAAAGCTACCTGAGACTTATTGTTGGTTAGCCTAATAGAAGTATTCATTATGCCTATCTATAGTCCCAATTACCAAATGAAAATTTTGAAAATTGACTTCCTTAAGTCTATTTATAGATGGAACCAGGGTGTACAATGTGTGTGATAAGCATGATTATGATGAAGAGAAAACTTGAAAATTTACCAAGTTGTGTTTGCTATGTATGAATTATTGTGTGCAAGTTAAGAAGTAATTAATCAGCTTAACCTGGTGGCAGTAACAAGTGATAGTTTGCATGGTTAGGTAATAGGTATCAAATTGTGAACACTTTTTCAGTCTCCAAGGATGAACTCAAATATTTTCATTTAATTATTGTGATCTCTTGCTTAGTCATTCTTTTCAAGTTATTAATGGAAAATCATGTGAATGGTCTCATAATCCTCCAATTTGTGGCTCAATTTCCCAAAGGATTGTACCATAAGTCATGATGATTAATTATCATTATGAACTATTGTCTTTTTGAAAGGAGTGGGAATTCATTTTCCATGCACAAAAGAGCCAATGGTATGTGATGAATTCATTACTTGAAACATCTATTATTTCCAACTCCTGAATAAGGAAAGACTAAGTGTTGCATGCAAATGAATAACACTGAAGAGTTTTGAGTACACACTTCATTGTGAAGAGTTTTGAGCACATAGTTTACTTGAAAAGAACCCAAGTGAGTTGTAAAGAATTTGAGAATTCACAAAAGGTCTACAGAATCCTAAAATGGACTAGAATCATCAAATGGAAGCAAAAGGAGAGGCAGTTCAAAGCTTATTTGACTCCTTGTAGGCAACACCAATGGCCAGTATTTCTGATGAAATCACTTACACCTCGCCTAGGATGTCGAGAAGGCCAAAGTGGCCTCAAACACAAGCCACAAAGAAGGCTAATCATAGGGACAATGCCCTGATAAAAGAAGAATGGGATAATATTCATGACCCTATCCTTAGAATTAACCCTAAGAGTCTTAGGGAAGCATCCTATGAGAGAATGAAAAATACTCATGGACAAGATTCTTTGGCATACTAGTTATGGTTATGTGATCTCCCACAGTATATGGTCCCTTTTATGCACCATTTCCCAAAACTAGTTCATGAGTGTCCTCAACATTTCAAACTACATACCAGCACCATTGAAGGTTTGAGACCAAGGGTTATGATCAATGTGGAAGCTATTAGGAATATGCTATGCATCCCTATCGGAAGGGGAGTAGAAATAATGGAGAGATTCACTATAGAAAAATTGAAAGAGATCTAGAGGACTAGAAAGTATGCTCTAAAATTTTATAATCAAGAAACAAAAAGAACCAAGGAAGATGTAGAAAAGCTACCACAGTTTCTGATTGTGTACAATGCTTTCAACTCGGACTTGCAGGACGCATTCTCTATAATGGATTTTGTATGCATCATGGATAGTGACATGGACATCCTAGAGTTTCAAATGGGTCTAGGTGTTCAGTTGAGAAGACATCATTCTTTATTCTAGTATGACTTCATGGAGGTCATTGTCTGGTAGATGCTAAACCAATTCAAGGAATACAACACACAACAAAGGTTCAGGTTTTCTTCTCTCCTTGCTCACATGTTTTTACACTAGAACCCTAACTTCTTTAGAAACTATATGGGTTTGGTTATGTTTGATAAAAAAGGGGTAAGAAGGTAAATTTCTATGTGGACTCCCCTCCTTTTTGTAACTTATCATTAGTATGCATTTTATGAGTGTTTCTTGACTCTAATTTTCAATATTTTAGTATGGATAGCGAGGGTTATCAGCTTTCCACTGAGCAAATAGGGTGGATGTATAATTTTATTCCTCCTTGCAACTAGTTCCTTGGGGAGGATTTTTCTTTCATTAGGCTACATGGTTTTACTGAGGAACCATTTTGGCTCTTGGTATGTATCACAAATAGGGTGTTGTCCCTTGAGGTGTTTCAACAATTGGAAATTGTTGACGTCAAGTTTTGTAGGGGAAAAATAAGAGGTTTTTTCAAATTCCCTTTGAGATTTGGTATGGTAATAATGGAAAAGAAGCATATGCATGGCTTGCTAGAGGAAAAGTTGGCTCGTCTGGGGTTGGTAGTAATTTCTGACAAATGGGATTATAATCCCAATAATGAATTAGTGGTTTTGAACATTAGGGTGACTCACAACTCCCAACCCTACTGGGAAACTCGGTGAAATCTACAGTCAGGGGACCGAGATGATTTATTTGTGGATGTAGCCTATGTTCCTATAGATGAAAAGAGGTCACCATGGTTATATTTCTATTTTTCTTTGGACAAGACCAGTGATAAGTGTAAAATTGTGGCCACTCTTCATAATCAATGGCAAAGCAATACATGTGGAGTAATGATAAAATTGCACAATTCTAGATTTATCATCAAGAGACTAGATGCCTTGATGCCCCATTCTAGGAGCAAGACATGAATATCAGATTTGATGATCTATGGAATAGAGGGCATGATGATACTGATGTAAGAAATGGTGAGGATGTATACCTAGAGGAAGCAACAAAAATAATAAATAGAAAAGACGCAAAAAATCCCGAATATAGAGAATTAGAAAAGCAACAAAATAGCCTCGTAAAACTCCACTAAGTGTGCAAGTGATTTCATCACATTTGGAGGCTTCACTACCATGTACATGGGTTGTAAAGAGAACCAAGGTATCCCAACAATCTCAGGAAGTCATAGAGGTGGAAAATTCTCCACCTGAGAAGAGGTTGTGCACTGATGCAACTCTAGGGGAAAGATTGCAAGAACCTACAACAATCCAAGGATCAAATTCCTCAACAACTCAGGTATCTTTCTCTCCCTTTCTTCTCACTTCATAGTCTTTGGTTAACCCTATTGCCTCTATGTCTTCCATTTATTTGAGTGTTGACCTTTCCTTTTCTGCTTCTACTCCCACGAGAGGTTTCTCTCAATTCTCCCAAATTGGACATGAAACTTTTACTCCCTGTGGTATGTTCCATATTTCGTCAGATCCCTATCTGGACCTGCCATTGCTAACCCTTTTGATACTACCGCATTGGATCCAACTCAACTTTCCCAATAGATGGTATCCTCTACATCTCTGCTACCACCACTACTCTCTATGAGTCCTTCCACCACTTCCCAAACTAGACCTTGGCATAACATTCCCCTATTCTCCCCATTAACAGTCTCTTTGCTAACGAAGACATCATCCAAGACCACAAATCTCTTCACTTTTTCTCTTCTTCTCGATACACCCTTCACATGAAATAATTAAATCTCTAGTACAATTTATGGGGCAAAGCAACAAAACAAAGGAAATAGGGGCTATAAGGGTCCAAAAGAGAAAAGAAAAAGATGCAACAAATCATGTCGAGCCATGCATACAGACCCTTTTTAATGAAGTTTAGGGGTCATTAAATTTTGCAACCATGACTCCTAAAACCATCACATTGCAAGGGAAGATGCAACCCGAGGATTATACAATCCATGTTATAGGGATTGATTTGCACATAGCCCAATCGCAAGACAAGGTTAAGCTGATGGAGGAGACCTAATGAGTGGTGAATACCAACTTTCTGAAGTATAGTTTCCAACTTAAAAAGAAGGAAGACGAGCATAGGAACATTAAGGAAAGCTTGGAGACCCTACTAAAAAATTAAAAGGCTAAGGATCCTGAGATTGCATGAATGTCTCAACAAGCATAGGAAAAAAAGGCCAAACACTAGGAGGAACTTGAAAAGTTCTAGTCCCTAGATCCCAACCTAGTTACTGGACTACATAAAAAAAATAGGACCTCCAAAACTAGTTGACTCAAGTAGAGAGAGAAATGAAATATAATAATGAAGAGCTTTGGGATCAATGAGCACAATTGGGTAGGAAATCTGTGACAAAGGACAAAGGAGTTCTAGGGTGACAAGCTTGGTTTGAGGAGGAGCAGAAAGTAAAGCTCTCCTGGAAAAGAAACCACAACACGAGGCCGAGGGGCTAAGGGAACTATTTCTTGTTAAAGCTAAGGAATCTATAGGAATGAATCTCCCTCTGAGACAAGAGGAGAATTGAAGAGTTGGCACAAGATGTAGGGTCCAAAGGAGATGGGAAGTTGGTCTTTGAAAAAATCCTCCCTAACCCCTTGTCCTTCAGATGGATCTCCTTTTAGTAGCTCAAAAAGTATATATCTCCTACTAGGAGAGAGTCAAGTCTCTTTGTTTGAATCTTCAATCGACACTCCAATTCATGGAAGAGGCAACAGGTTTAGTAGGGAGGTGTGTGGAGCAGTGGGTAGGTTCCATAGTTCATTGTGAAAAGGTGCACGAGGTAAGAAGTTGCTAGAAAAGGTTGTACATGGTGGAGAATGTAGAATTGATGAATGCAGGGATCAAAGAACAGAGCTCAGGTACCAAGAAGGTGAGGGAATTCATCCATTGTCATGTGGCCATCCTCTAGGCTAGCAATTGCTTGACAACACTGAGTCAGACTATGAACAATATGCAGATGAAATTCTCCCATTTGAATCAAATGGGTTTTACACTCCCCTTTCTCTTTGATGATTTGATGGACATGATGAGAATATATCACAAGATTGAGGAAAAGCAGCAAGATTTATCTACTTTTCAAGATTTTAGTCAACCTCTGTAATGTCCCCATTTTGGCCATACGCTCTTCTTTGATTCATCAGTCTATTCCGGAACCCGTAGACTGGAATGAGGTGAAATTAGGGTTTCTTGGCTTGAAGTTTTGTGGCATTTCATGTTATTTACTATTTTTAGTAAATGCTAGTTGTGGCAGTTGCAATTGTCCATTCTTAGTCCTTCTCAGTTGGAGCAGTTGTTATTATATTGGCTTGGTCTTCAGAGAGCTTTATTTGGTCAAAAATATTTAATTAAAGGCATTATGTTTTAATTCACTGTTGACACCCCCTTGGCCTAAGGAGATAACTTAAGTTGTTTTTAATAGTGGGGCCATGAAGGGTATGCCTTCATAAAGAGCTTTATTAATTTTATTAAGAACTTTATTCCTTGAGCAAAAGTGGACGCTACTTTTATATTATTTGAATAAAGTGAAATTCTTGGAGGCTTTTGGGACGCCACTTGAGAAGTTGATTGGTCTTTGGGAATGGGAAAGGTCTCTTGTGTCTTTTGAGCTGCTTCTCAGGCAATTGAAGAGTTTTGGTGAGCTCTTATTTATTGAAGGCTTTTGCTCCAGCATTTCATCTATGAAAATTATGCTAAAGTTATGCTGTCGAAATGACAATTGACATATTGCTTCGAGGATGTCTACCTCCTAGCCTTTTCATCCAATTTCGTGTTTGCAATATAACACCTAGTTGGTTACATTGCTGCTTCTCAACCTCAGACTAGCAAATTGAGCATCAAAGATTGAAGATTTTGGAGTTTTTTCACAGTTCTGGTTTCCTGGTTTTTACATAGCTGAATCTGATTTTTGTTCATATCTTTTGGAGTGAATTTTTATATGTTCTGGGTATTTTGGCAATCCATCTATTGACTCAAGGCGCCACTTTCCACAAAGTATTGGAATTTAATTCCAAGTGTTTATTTTTATCTTGCAAAATTGATTTCTTGAGGAGGCCGTACCATTTTGATGGGCATTGGGATGCGTGCTAAATAAATGGGAGTCTTTCTGGATGGTTTCTGATTTGCATCTTGGGCGCCCCTCTTCTAGAAAACATCTGCAACTGATTTCACATCATTCGGAGGTAAATTGATCAACTTATGAGCATTTTTATGATTTCACAGTTTGCTGGTTGAATTTCCAGAATTGTGATTTTTATATCAGATTGTTGCAACTTCCAGTTTATGATCATTTACTTCAGTTTTTGAGAGTTATATCATTGTAAAAGTTCATGCTAATATCTAAGGTTCATTCCTTATCAATGTAATTTGTAATTTGCAGAGTTTACCTTGTAAGGTTGAGATTAAGCATTACTAATCCAACCAATCTTTAGTTCTGCAATTACTTTTCTGTTCTATCATTAAATTACCCCTGGATGGTTTACCGCCAGTGTGGACAAACTGTTTTGTAACTCTCTTATACCCACTTCAAAGTGGTGAATCCCCACAGCATTGTGGATGCCCGCCGCAGCAGATGAATTGCTTTCTATTGTAATCTTTTCCCCCCACTGTTTGGTGGTAGTGTGGAATTGTTTCTCATGGCTGGTTATCCGTCTAACAGTTTATAATTTCAATTTCTTAGACTTCGTCATATGTTAGCACCTCGCCCTCAGTGGGATCTTGGAGTCTGCACATTCTTGGCCGTTGAGTAGTTCTTCCCATTCAAGTTGATTTCTAGTTACAAGTTAGGTATCTTCCATTCAAGTTGGATTTTTCAGTTTGAGGGGCTACTTATTGTGTCATCTATTCTTTGGATTTATTTTGTGTTATGCTTGAAAAAAATTGGATTTAGCATATTCGATTAATTATGCTCCCGAGGCGAGAATACACATACATCACGGAAAATTTGCGGTTATTATCGGATAGGTAATGAGAGATCTACGGTACTACCAGATAGTCGGTGATTTTAGTTGACTCCTTGGTATCGAAGTTGGCGGTTAGGCATGGCTAATGAAGAAGAGATGAAGTTAGCCCGAGACTCTCTCTTTATAGGTTTTGGAAAAGAGACTTGAGTAAAAATTTAGGTCAGAGAAGATGAACAAAAACATTCTTCATTTGTTAGAACAATGTTTGAGACAAGTGAAGCAATCACCTTCAGAGAAAATGGAGTTGGCACTAGCTCCTACAGTGAATTTTTTGAATCAGCCCTATTGGTTGGGGCATCCTGATGAAGAAACCAAGCTATTGATTTCTTCCTGTTTCATGGAGATAATAAGAATTGTAATTCCCCAATTGCCCTATGATGTCGAAACTATGAAGACCATATTAAATATGTTAGTGGAAAGTTTTCAAGACCTTGATGAAATTGATAGCAATCAGTACTCCAGAAGAGCTACTATATTGAAGATGTTTTCTGAACTCAAAACAAGTATTTTGCTGGTTGAATTGGGTATGCAAGATCAAATATATTATTTGATCCATTACCTCTTCATTTCAACTTGGAGTGAACAAGAAGAGGATGTAGTTGCAGCAATGAGAAACATTTTAATTTTAACTATCAATGAGATGGATGACATTCCAAAATCCGTCTTAACTTTTCTGTTTAATATTCATGAACAAGAAGGAAAGGATTCCTCTACTGCTGGTATGTTGATCAGAGATTTGTTCATTCAGTGTGATAGAAAATTGAAGCCACACATGAGGAAGATAGAGCAGAAAAATGAGGTAGTCATTAATGCAGAAGTCGGAAATAAAATATTGTTTCTCAATGATTGTAAGGTTGTTTCTCAAGAAATACCTATTGATATGCAGTTGTCCGCACATGCTGAGGGTGAGTGTAGGGAGGCAACATCAATTTTGAATACATATGAAGAATTTATGACAAGTGACCAAGAAGATTTCTTTGGTATGTATGTGAATGCTAATGATAAAATCAGCAACACATCTATTCATGATGGGGTTGTTGAAGATAAAAATGATAAATTAATCAAAGCAGCCAGCTTTGATGACTCTTATTTCCAGTATGATGATAGTGGTGAAGGCGGTAGTGAGCTTGATCATCAAACTAAGCTCTTGGAGGAAGTTACTGATGAAGATTTCAGTTTGAATGGAATGAGGAGTGACTCATTCAATGAGTCAACAATCCAAGAGGAGCATGGAGATCTTGTTCTTGTTGATCATTACAATCAACCCTTTTGCATTTGGGATCCTGGTGAGATGGCACCAAGGTATGTTAAAGAACTTGAGTGGGATAAATTTCCCTTTGATCCTGATAAAGTTCAAAATTCATTTTGTATTGCAAGCTATGAAGTCATTGGAGAAGACGTCTTTGATGAAGAAGCTTGTT
>VDFB02297608.1:0-24741 GCA_007258455.2 Sequoia sempervirens
TGGAAGATCAGTAAATTCAGAGTTATAAAATAAGGGTGGGATTTTACAGTGGTATCAGAGCTAAAGTTCCTACTAGCCTATTGGAAGATCAGTAAATTCAGAGTTATAACAATAGATTTCAGCAGAGTTGAAGAACAATTCAAGAGGCAGTGTGAACAAGAGGCTTCCCAACTATTTGAAGAGTATCAAAGCATGGGTTGTGTTAGTAATAATTGAAACGGGAAAAATGGGTGTGGTTAAGTACATCAGAAGAACAATGAAAGAAAAATCAAAACTTGCCATTGAAGAAGGGCCAGAGAAAGAAGGATTTCTTATTTATTGTTTGCAGCCCACAAGTAAGCATGAGGAAGACAAAAATCAATCAACAAGCATTGATGATGGGACTCTAAGTTTTAGAGGAACTAATGGTACAAGCGAGGAGCACATGACACTTCAAGATGATTGTGAGATTGAAGAAGAGTCACCCATCATAACTGTGAATGAAGAACACATGAAATTTGAGGAAGATACCGACAAGAACTTTGACAAACCGTCCATGATGGACCAGCTTCAAGGAGATATGAGTTTGTTGGTTATTCCTCTAGGGGAACCTAGCTTTGCTTCATCACCCTTACCTTGTCTTGGCAAGGAACCAAATGGTAAAGATCAAATTGTTTTCTTGGAGTGTGGTGGCATTGCTTGAGGACAAGCAATTTTGGGAAGGGCGGACTGTAATGTCTCCATTTTAGCCCTACGCTCTTCATTTGGATTTAGCCTATTTATGGAAATCCGTAGGCTAAGCTGAAGCAAAAAATTAGGGTTTCCTCTTTCAAATACTGCTCAATTGGCGTTCAAAGGATGTTGTGTAGACTTACTATTTATAGCAATTCGCTATTTTTAGCAAGTCTATCTTTTAGCAGTATCTGTCTAGCAGCAGTTCAATCCTCTGCAATTCAGTTGTTCAGTTTGGCTTTCTGTTGTTTTGATGTAAATTTACTATTTATAGTAGTTGGCTATTTATAGTAAGTCTAAATTTGGCAGTAGCATCATCAACAATTCAGCTCAAGTCATCTTGATATCCTTCAATTTCAGTTTGGCTTTGGTTATCTCAATGGACTAAGTTTATACTTAGTCAAATTTATGTTAGTTGTACTTTGTTTTAAAGAACATTATGGGGTCAATTGTGCATCTTTATTATTGCCTTGAATAAAGTTTTATTATTTCAAAAAGTAAAATGCTTAAAGGTGGCGTCCCTCTTTGAAGTTGAAGTGATTCAGTTGCCAATTGAAGCTTATATATTGAGGCTTTGAGAAGAGTTCTGGATCTTTGGAAAATATTGTAAAGTTTTGTTGCTGGTTTGAAATCCAGAATCCAACTAAGGGAAAGTTTAGCAATTCCACTCCATTTTTCGGGCCTGAAACTATGGTTCCCTAGATGGTGGATTGAGAGTTTGCTTCATTCAAAAGTGCACATTGAGCATCATTGTTGGAGAAATTGATGTTATTTTCAGTTTAGAGCTTGCTGGTTCGTTCATGGCTGAAGTATAATTTCATTTGCAGCTCTTTGGGTGATTTTAATTTGGTTATGGGTATTTGTCTCGTGGATTCCTATGCTTGCGGCGCCCTATTGTGCAAATTTTCAGATTTTATTGTGAGCTCTCCAATTTTCTAGACAGGTCGCCCTCTTCTTAGGGCCATACCATTCTCATTAAGTGGTTATTGACATATGTGCCTTTATTCTTTATGAGTTTGGCTTTGTTTAACACTTGCTAGTTGGACGCCTTACTTTAGAGTTCATTGCTTTCAATCTTGGGCATTTTGGAGCAAGTTTGAAGAAGTTATAATCCATTTGGTTATTGTGAAGTTGCTGGTCTGCATTCTAAATTGTTGGCATTTACAAATCAGACTTAATTCTTTCCAAATTATGCATTATTTCTTGGAAATCTTTATCAGACTTAATTCTTTCCAAATTATGCATTATTTCTTGGAAATCTTTGCTGCTAGTTCTTGAGCAGTCCTTTTGAAGAAGACAGGAGCTTTGGAGATGAAGTTAAGAACAAATTATTGATGGCTAATTGCTGGTAAGAAATCTCAATTTGTTGGTTTTATATTAGATTCATCATTAGTTCAGATTTTGGCTTAATTTTCAATGATTGAAAAGTTTGGAAGTGTGAGAGATCTTCTTTCTTCAATGTACATTGATTATACATCAATTAACACTTATAGTTTGTAGTAGTTCTCTTCATTGTAAGGCTGATAACAGTAGTACTGTTTCAGTCCGTTTAATTGCTGCTTTATTTGTGTTTAATTATCTCATTGTAACCCCTGGATGGCTTACCGCCAGTGTGGAAAAAAAGAACTTGCTAATTCTCTCATTGTACCCACTGAAAAAGTGGTGAATTCCCACTCATGAGTGGATGCCTGCCGCAGCGGATAAATTAGTTGAATTGTTTGTAGTTTTCCCCCCACTATTTAAGTGAGCGGAAATCTTTCATAGCCGGTTCACCGCCTAAGTTTATTTCAGTTTTGTAATAATTGCTCCGCCATATGTTAGCACCTCGCCTTCAAAGGGATTTTGTGTGCACATTCTTGGCATTGAGTTTATTTTACACTTCCAGTTGTAAGCAATTTCAATTGTTGAGTTATTTGATCCTAGTTATCCTCTGACCATATGCCCACCTCTCTTCCTTTAGCGGTTTTAGAGAGCATTCTTCGTTAGAGTTGCTTTGATAGAGTTTTGGTTTTGGTGCTAACGCTAATCAAATTGGCCAAGTGTTGGTTATTGTGTAAAAATTGTGGCAAAAAAATTGGTTAGCATATTTCATTAATATTATTATAATTATAATTGTCAAATATAAAAAAAATATGTATATTAACAATACAAAATAAATATTAACAATTTGATATTATAATTATAATTATTATAATATAATAATCTAAAACATACATATGAAAATAAAACATATAATAATTAATATAAAAGATATAGAATAACATAATACATATATGTTAAAGAAAATAATCAGCAATTAGTGCCTAAGGCTGCGATGAAGTAAAAAGACTAAATGCAGCAATGAGAATTATCAAATAAGTCAGCAAATAAAATGTTAAAAATATAGCGATTACCTTTTACCACAGCAATTATCTTTAAAGTGATTCAAAAAGGCATTGATGGGTTTTGAAAGGGCAGCAATCAGTCAAGGGAAAAGCAATGTGAATGGTCATGTCTTTTCCTCACCATGGGGATATAAATAGAGATCATATTCCAAGAAGAGGGAGATATCATATGCAGGAATACATCTGCATTTAGGAAAGGAGATGTGAACCAATATATGGAAGACAATCAGCAGCAGATGGAAAAGAAATGAAGAGGAACAGAATCAAATCATAATCAGGAAGGAATATAACCAGATTTTAGCACAGATATATGGAACAACAAATAAGGGCAGAAATAGAATAAATATTCTCTGAGTATATATAAGGGATCAGATCTAATATAAAGATTACAGACATACAGATTTGCACAAAAGCGAATGGGAAGTAGATAAAGCCTTACATATATATAATCTGCAGTCAGTAAACAACAGCAGATATAAGCGAATCATAGAAGGATATATTTTAGAGTATTAAAGCAGATTTGGGAAAAATGGATTTAAAGGCAGATATATGAATGGGGAATTAAGGACAGAAATAGGAGTGTTTTCTAAGTATAGCAGCAGATAAATTAGTATGATATAATCAGATTTGGAAGAAGAAATATATGAGAAGAAGAAGATGGGTCAATGAGAGATATATGAAGACAAATGATCAATCAGTAATAAGGAGAGTAAGTTTAATATAATTATATACAAATATATATATAAGTTATATATAAATTAATGATGTTGAAACTAATCTGTTTGTTTCTCTGTAAGCAATATCTTCTAGATATTGAGAACAAATCGATTGAAGAAGAGGAATACTCAGACCAGCGATCACCTACAGGGATAAATTAATAAAAAGGAAGTAAATGTTTTAGCCGTGATAGAGGAGGCTGATATTACAAGAGGGGAACGACGATGAGGCACTCTCCTAGGTATGCCACCTCAAGATGGGGGACCAAGTAGTCCCAAGGAAGCCAAGGGGGTACCAATGGTACAGCGCTTTGGGCTTAGGAGAGATGGCATTTTCAGGGCACCCATTGTAATCTCACCCCTCCATCATGGTGAATCAGCACAAAGGTCAAATCATAGAGAGAGGGAAATGGTTGGCAAGATGAGGGGATAACGGAAAGGGGACACCTCCTAGGTAGACCACCTCATATGGATGGCATGGGCCACATGGGGCCAAGAGGGATGGTATATCTGCTCTTGAGCCTAGGGTAAAAGGGTCCTAGGCACCTCATCGAGCCACGTTCTCCCATACTCTCTTATGATTGAGCCCTCCAAGGATGTTAAAATGCTTTGTGGTTGAATTAATAATTCGGCCATGAGTTTACTAATATTTAAGTATGATAATCTGCTAATTAGTATTATTGTGGTAAATGATTATAATTTGCTAATCAGTATGATTGTGGTAAATGGTTCTAATCTGTGTGCAGGGCTTCAATCAGGTGAAAGATATTCTCTAACCCCTTTGTTCATTTAAATTAAGGAATTAGGGCAAATTTAGGGCACTCCCAATTAGGGGACATTACACCTATACATGAAGGACATCAATACAACTTCTTAGAGAATCTAGTAGAGGAGCATGAAGAAGTGGAACCTGATGAGGATTTTAAATCAGCATTCAGTAGTGACTCATTACTTGAGTTGGGGGCTACCACGACTTTTGATCAAAGTGATAGTGAGGAGGAGGTAGATTTAGAAGATCATATGGCTCCGGATAATGAAGATATTCCTAAATCTTGGTTACACAGAGAACCAAGTCACTTGGTTAAACAAAGGCCTAGGGAGTTATGTGAATTGAAGAATCAACTCTTGGTCACCAATGAGGAGGAGATTGAGGTCCTCACAAAGTTGGATAGCACTCACAAGGTCCTTGAAACCCTCATGCAGAACAATGTTGAGGGAAGAATTACTTCTTTAAACTTGCATCTTATCAAATTTGCAAAGTAGGCTATTAGTGCATTCAAAGAAAGGGAGAGAAAGGTTGATGAGCTTTCTCTTGAGATTGTTTCGTCAAAGGACATGCTAGAAAATACTCGGATGGCACTAATGGAGGTAGAAGATCAGCTAATTGATTCTAAACGTCTTTGGGAGCAAGAGAATGAACAAAGAGTTGAAGAAATCAAGCAAGTGATTGATTTGATAGTCTTCAAGAGGAGTTTGACTTAGAGCATTTTCCGAAAAAATCAGAACTTGCATGTGCAAATTTGGATCATCAAGTTGGATGGGAGCAAGAGAAAAGAAATGATTTTCAAATTTTTGATAATCCTCTCTTTGAAGTGGGTGCATAGGCAACTTATGATAACCCCCTCTTTGTGATGGAAGATGAAACATGTGATGAAGTGTCTAAGCATGCGACCAAGTACAGTTTTCAGCTTATTGACGATTTGATATCAGACCATGAGGACGTGTCACACTTTGTGATTGGTGATCTTCTGAGGTTGCTTGATAGTGAATGCATAACTGGGTATGAGGATGAAGTCTCCACTTGGGAGGTGTTGAATAAAGGTGACTTCAACATCTTTGACATCGAGGTGTTGTCTAAACAAAGTTGGGTAGCTGCTGAAGGTTTCATTACAGCAGCAAGGACAGGAGATTTCAGACTTGTTACCTATGAAGCTTAGGAGAAAGAAGGACCAAAACAGGATGTCTACATGTTTGACAATCCATCCCTTGGGTTGAGTGATGTTTTAGCTTATACCAATTCCTGTTGGGGATTGGGATTGAAGACAACAATTACTCCATGCCCCATAGTTGTTGATGCTTTCGTGGATGAGCTGCAAAAGACTACCAAAAAAGTAACAAACTTCCATGATGAGCAAGGTGTTATGAAGGGCCATTTGGAGTTGTGATGTGCATATTTCCAAGTATGGTGAGGGTTATTTTTGGTTGGGAATCCATGCTTGGGGTCCTCAACATGGATTGAAAGAGTTTATTGGGTATGGTAAGAAGGATCCTTGGAGGGATAAGAATCAAAATTTCAGAATTTATGGTGTTGTTCCCTTCCTTACTAGCCATTTGGTGGTTCCATTTGTTCATCAACAAATGGATTGGAGAGAAAATTTAAGTAAGGATTGGAGAAATGAACGGATGGTTACTCTTGGGAGTGTTCCTTGGCACAGAAGGGGTCATACTTTGAGTCTTGAGTTTGCTATTTGCTTGCAGACCAGCCACCTTACACTTGGAGTTATTCTCATTCAAGAGAGTTGGCACATTATTTCTTGCCAAGGAGGTAAAAGGTTTCAGTTGGAAATTGCTTTGAAGTGCTTCCCAGCCACTTTCGAGGTGTTGATATGCAACACTATGCTCATCTCACATGCTAATGCTTGGGAATTTCATTGGCAGTGTTGTTATCCCTTCAGTAGAGCACTAAACTCATATTGTACCTTGTTGATTCCAGCTTTGAACAGCAGTGACTATTGGTTACTTCGAACCTTCCGAACTCAGAGAGTTCATCTTATGAGGGTTTGTGATGCAAGCCTTGGTAGTTCCCTCTCGATGTTGGTTCAGGACAGCAAACTACCGCAAGCTTGGTTTCACTATACAGAGACTCTCGGTGATGGAACAGCCAGAGTTTTTAGGAGTCTTCATGGTTGTGTGAGGTATTATGATGATATGTTTGTTGATTTCTTGCGAGGGATGGCTTTCCTTTTAGCAAGAAGATTTGGGGGAGTCACATTTGCAGTCGTGGATCTGCTTGACACCATAAGGAGATATGTTGAGGAGTATGGTTTGGGGTTGAGCAAAGTTTCCTTCCTTTTTCTCAGGATCGTGTTAGGTAGTGGCTTTGTAGATATGGAATTCTCTGAGATGTTTGGGCAAGAGATGTTGCATGGTGTAGATTTCAGGCCTCCCAGGTATTTCGAATTGAGTCTCATGCATGGTATCATTTCAGGGTTACAGGAGAGGATAGTGCAAATTTGGCACAATGGTTTCATAGTTGTGATCAGAGTGGTGTAGCGTCGGCATGGTGGGTCCTTTCTAAGATGGACGTGGGACCCTGGGATCTTACTTGGTTTTATGGATAAGTCTATTGTTTCTAGAGTTGTGGTGGCATTGCTTGAGGACAAGCAATCTTTAGGAATCGAGGACTGTAATGTCCCCTTTTTGGCCCTATGCATTTCAGTGGCCGATAGCCCATTTTCGGAGTCTTGTGGGCTACACTGAGGCATTTTTAGGGTTTCCTAAATTCTTGCAAATTTCTTGTTAGCTTTCCAGGGGCTTGTTGCGGGAGTTTGCCAGAAGGGTTTTTCGGTCTTTCTAGGTTTTCAGAGAGCTTTGGTGGGCTATCACATGCATTTTCATTAGTGCCTATTTCTGGACTTACTATTTTTAGTAAGTTACAACGGCTTTTCAAAATGTGCTTGCATGGTGTTTGGAGTCACTATTTTTAGCAATATGCTATTTTTAGTAAGTGTTATTTCTGGCAGTGTGGTTTGGCAGTAGTCAACACTTGGTTTCTATTTTTAGCAGTGTGGCAATGCAGTTTTGGAAGTGGTTTCTCCAACATGCTTGGAGTTCAGAAAAGGAAAGGGTAATAACTTATGTTATATTTTAATGTTTCTTTTTGGACCCCACACCTAGGCAACACAACTTAAGTTGTTTTAAAAGGTGGACTCATGAGTTGGACATCCCATTTGGAGATATTACAACTTTAAATGTTAATTTGATGATAAGGTGAAGGTGGACGCCAAAGTTGACAAGTCAAAAAGATTTTAAAAGAATAATATATTATCCCAGGAATGTGGTGTCCCTTTTTGGAGGGAATTGAGAATTCAAACTTCTGGGTCTTGGGCTTATAAATAAGCCTCTCCCCCTCTCATTTGGATATGTTGATTTATGATAACAAAATGTTGTCAAAGTGAGGATTGAATCCCCTCAAGAGCTTTGGAGACGAAAACCTTCAAAGTTGATCTAGTTTTGGAGTTGAGAGATACTCCCTAGTTGGACTTTGGAGTGGCTTCACTGCAGGAGTCACCACTGGAGATATTGGTAAAAGATTTTCAGTTTGTTTTTGGTTATGGAATGTTCCTATGTTTTCTTGCTATATCTTTTGGTGTTTTGGTGATAGTTTGCTTCTTGGAGATCATTTTGGAGTGTTTTTATCAATTTTCACGTTGCTGGTTTGTGTATGGCTGAAGCATGTTATTGCTCATACTGATCTAAGGAGACAAGATTGTTAGTTTTATGATCAAATTTCATGCACAGAAATTAATTCAAAATCAGACACAAGAACACAGCAGATACCCTGGGAAAACCCTCCTCTTGAGGGAGAAATACCCAGCAACAATATATCACTTATATATTGAATCTCGAAGAGAGACTCTTTTACAATGAAGGCCGATAATGAGGCCAATAGAGTGCACCAAAAAACTGATGCTATCACAAGAACAACTCAGATGTAATTCGCTGAGTCACCAATAATGTCGATCTGCACTTAAGAATAATTCGCACTTGATAAGGCTTGAACTTATGATGAACAATGAACTAAATGGATGATGGAATGAGATGCAAGAAAGGAGTATATATACAACATTGAATGGAGGGACGTGTCCCCTCAACAAACACAAGTCAGCCTTGAGTGAATAATCGTGCCTCTACACAAGAGGTCGGCCCCTTTAGAAAATTGTGCCACTTCATAATGTGCCTCATAAATAAATATTAAATAATATTTAGCAAATGACGTGTCTCTTCATTTCTTCTTAAGTCAGCCAAGAGCAAGGTATCGATTATCACAATTCAAATAGCCGTTAGGCTATCATTTGAATTGTCTCCTAATCGCGCGGATCTGGAAGAAGCAACCCGACACTGCTAATAACATCAACACTCCCTCTCAACTAGGGATGATACTTCCAACTACACAAGACATATCACCTCATCGTGATGTCTACCACAATGGCTACAACCATATGTGGAAAAGAGAGATATCACCTCATCGTGATATCAGATATCACCTCAACATGATATCAACCATAATGGCTACAACCATGTATGGTATGTACAAGTGTTCATCACTTGCGTGATGTTGTCACCTCAACATGACTTTCAACATGGCTCTCCTAGAGGGTGAAACACAAGCACAAGAAAATCATCACGGATTCTCTCACGTGATGTTGTCATGGAGTCACACACATGACATCCACCATGGCTCGCCCAAAGGGTGGAATCAAGGGATTTCACCTCGAACTTCTCTTATAAAGAACTCATTAACAAGGGGTTTCACCTCGAACTTCTTTCATAGAGAAGAACTCATTAAAGAGGATCACTGATACTAAGACTCCTTCTCAGTTAAGGTTGTATTCTCCACCATACCAAGCTTATCTCGAAAGTACACAAACTTTATTCTAGAGAGAGGCTTGGTGACAATGCCTGTCATCTGCTCATCAGTGTTGATATACCTCAATTGTATAGCTTTCCTCAATACCATATCTCTAATATAGTGGTATTTGATCTCAACATGCTTGGTTCTGTCATGAAACACAAGATTGACAAAAAGCTTCACACAGCTTTGGTTATCACAATGAATGATAGTAGGCTCTATTGATTGTCCAAACAATCCTGCAAGGAGCTTACGAAGCCACACTGCTTCCTGAGCTGCCACACAAGCTGCAATATACTCTGCCTCTGCTATACTCAATGCTGCAAATGACTGCTTCTTGCTGCACTAGGAAATCATAGCAGATCCCAAACTGAAGCAACATCCAGAGGTGCTCTTCCGATCAGTAACACTCCCTGCCCCATCAAAATCAATAAAACCATGCAGCTCCAAGTCCACATCTGAAGAATATCTCAACCCATATCCAACTATGCCACGCAAGTATCTTAGGATATGTTTTGCTGCAACAAGATGTATGTTTCGGTCACACATGAACTGACTAAGTGCACTCACAACATAACAAATATCCGGGTCTAGTGTTAACTAGATACATCAAGGACCCAATCAACTGCCTGTACATTGTAGGATCCACCAAGTCTGAACTAGTACAGCCTCCTTCAACTTATGTAGGTTGGTCTCCATAGGTGTAGACATGGATTTGCAATCCATCATACCAAACCTTTTAAGTATATCAATGGTATACTTCCCTTGACTTAGAATCATCTCATCTGGCTTCTGCCAAACTTCTAAGCCAAGGAAGTAATGCATAGCCCAAGGTCTTTCATCTCAAACTTCAGAAGCCAACTCCTTCTTACATTTGAGAATGAGGTGATCTTCTCGATAAGAATCAAATCATCAACATACAAAACCAAAATCAATGCTTCACCATCAATTACCTTAAAGTACAAATTTGAGTCCGCATCATTCTTAGAAAGCCCAAACTTGACAAGTAACGATCAATCCTTTCGTACCATGCACGAGGAGCCTGCTTAAGACCATACAAGGCCTTCTTGCCTGCAAACATGAGACTCCTTCCCATGTACCTCGAATCCATCAGGTTGCTCGATATAAACTTCTTCCTCAATCACACCATTGAAAAGTTGTCTTCACATCCATTTGATGAATCTTCCATCCTCAGATGCGACAATGGGAATAATGGTTCTGAAGAAGTGTAGCGAGCAACAGGAGCAAATGTTTCTTCATAGTCACTCCCTCTTTTTGTGAGAATCCTCTAGCCACAATCTTGCCTTGTACTTCTCAATGCTCCCATCAGGCATGCTTGATCTTGAAGAGCCATTTTGAAGATACCACAGATTTGCCTTCGGGTCTAGGAACGATGTCCCAGACATCATTCTTGAGAATTGACTGATACTCCTCATTCATAGCATCTTTCCAAACTTGTTGACTAGAAGCTTCCTCAACACTGGAAGGCTCAGGACTCAATAATCTGACTCATCAAAGCAACATAACTGGAAAACTTATATGGCCTTTTGCTTTCTCTAAAGGTACCTCTAGGAGCTGCAAACCTTTCTGCCTCTTGCATAGTTTGCCTAGCCCAAAGAGGTCTTTTTCTTCCAATCACAATATCGGTAGGCCCATCAGTAGGTTCCAAGGGCTCAATGGATCAATATCTTCCTTTGGATCTGAAATCTCCCTCTGAATCTCAGGAGTATGGTCAACTTCCATATCGAGGAGACTCTTCATTATCAATCTCCATATGAGTGCCCTTGGATCTCCGAATGCAACATCTTCCTCAAATGTGACATCCCTCTGACCTCGATCAATTTCTAACCGGAATGTATATCCTATAGGCTTTTGATGTCTCACAGCCCACAAATATTCCCTTCTTGCCGAAGGCTCCAACTTTGTTCTCTTTTCCTTTGGAATATGAACATAAACTGGACATCCAAAGATCCTCAAATGACCCACCTCTAGCTTCTTTCCAGTAAAGGCTTCTTCAGGAGTCATGTTCTCCAAGATTCTATGAGGACTTTTATTCTGAACATAGATTGCAGTCATAGAAGCTTCTGCCCATAGGAAGGTTTGCAGATCCTGGTCATGGATCATGGCTTTTGCTGCTTCCACGATCTATCTATTCTTTCTCTCTGCAACACCGTTCTGTTGAGGATTATAGGGAACACAGAACTCCCTCTTAATCCCAGCTTCAACACAAAATTTCCGAAAGCTGCCAGAAGTGTATTCTCCTCCATTATCAGATCTTAGGACTTCGATTCTTTTCCCGAAAAGGTTCTCTACCTGAGCTTTGAACTCCTTGAACCTTTCTAACACTTCCTCAGACTCTTTAGTTTTCAAAAAATAAATCCAAGTCTTTATAGAGCAATCATCAATAAAAAGAATGTAATACAAGAAACCACTCGAAGAAGGAACAAACATTGAACCACATAAATCAAAATGAATGAGATCTAGAATACATTTAGATTTACTTTCTCTACTATGAAATGGAGCTTTTGTATTCTTACCCATTGCACAGCGTTTGCAAGTACCTTCATGCTCCTGGTTGAACTTCAGAAGACCCGAGACCATCTTTTCCATGATAGGCAGAGCCCGGAAGTGAAGGTGAGCCAATCTTCGATGCCAAAGATCACACAAGCTTGAAGTATCATGAACTAATGCCTGAAGTGGACGAGTGCACAGCCTATAGAGGCTCTCATGTCTAACACCAATTACTTGAGCAATCTTGAAGTTGGAATTCTTCGTCCACACAAGTACTTTGCCTTTGGAGAAGGCAACTTGATATCCTTTATCTTCTAAAGCTGAAATGGAGATAAGATTACGCTTGATTCCTGGAACATAAAAGACATCACATAACTGAACTGTAATGCCGCAATCCAAATGGAGAGTAGAGGTCCCAATCCCTTTCACGGAGTAGCTAGCATCATCTCCAATAATGACTTGTTCAGAAGAATCTCTCTCCACCAAGCTTGATAATGCTCCTTAAAACTAGTGATGTGTCGAGAAGCACCACTGTTGATCAGCCAAGTGTTGGTGTTTGTAGGTACATTGCTTGACAATGCCGAATAGAACAAGTATTCACAAGAGTCCTTCTGAGGAGAGGCATCATCAACATCCGCAATGGTGGCCTGCTGCTTAGGCCTGGATGGGCAATGCTTAGCAAAGTGACCATACTTGTCACACCTGAAGCATTGGACTTTGGATAAGTCTCTCTTCTTCTTGAATGTGGAAGCACCATCATTTCCTGTATCTCGATTCCTCTTGAAGAATCCTTTCTTCCCATCTTTTCCTTTCTTCTTTGAAGAGTGAGAGGCGAGAACATGAATATCTTTATTAGTTGAACTTTGACCAACGCCTCTAGCCACCAACCTTGACTCCTCTTGAATGCAATCGGCCCTCAGACAATCAAACTTAGGAAGTTTGGATCTTGCACTGATTCCTTGAATGCAGGACTCCCATGATAAAGGAAGACCATTGAGAGCAAGCATTGTCAAGTCCTTATCATCAATCACATGACCAATTGTTGAGAGCTGATCTCTCAATTCCGAAATCCTCATGAAATAGGCAATCACTATTTCTCCTTTCGCCATCTTCACATGGTGTAGTTGTTGCTTCAATGCAAGTGCTCGGCTGGTGTTGTTGATTTCGTACATCTCCTCCAATGTTTTGAACATGTCCCTTGCTGTCTTCAACTTGGAGACAATCAGAACAATATGAACTTTAACGGAATCAACCAACATCTTCTTTGCCTTGATGTCTTTCTTCCTCCACTGCAACTTCTCTTCTTCCTCCTCAAGTTCGAGAACTTTGGTCTCCACAACCTCAGCCAAATCATTCTCTTCCAAGGTGAGCATGATTATGAACCTCCATGATGTGTAGTTGGATGCTCCCTCGAGTCTATCCTCAATTTTAAGACCGTTCACCATCTTGACTAAAATAGAAATAGACAAAGATATGAAAAGAGAATAGAGAGTATCGCTGCAATAACAAAATCTGATCACAATCTTCTTCAAACCCACTCTGATACCATGTTAGTTTTATGATCAGATTTAATGCACAGAAATTAATTCAAAATCAGACACAAGAACACAGCAAATACCCTGGGAAAACCCCCCTCTTGAGGGAGAAAAACCTAGCAACAATATATCACTTATATATTGAATCTCGAAGAGAAACTCTTTTACAATGAAGGTCGATAATGAGGCCAATAGAGTGCACCAAAAAACTGATGCTATCACAAGAACAACTCAGATGTAATTCACTGAGTCACCAATAATGTCGATCTGCACTTAAGAATAATTCGCACTTGATAAGGCTCGAACATATGATGAATAATGAACTGAATAGATGATGGAATGAGATGCAAGCAAGGAGTATATATACAACATTGAATGGAGGGACATGTCCCCTCAACAAACACAAGTCGGCCTTGAGTGAATAATCGTGCCTCTACACAAGAGGTCGGCCCCTTTAGAAAATTGCACCACTTCATAATGTGCCTCATAAATAAATCTTAAATAATATTTAGCAAATGACGTGTCTCTTCATTTCTTCTTAAGTTGGCCAAGAGCAAGGTATCGATTATCACAATTCAAATAGCCGTTAGGCTATCATTTGAATTGTCTCATAATCGCGCGAATCTGGAAGAAGCAGCCCGACGCTACTAATAACATCAACAAAGATATTCTTGTGTATTGATTATGTGGGTTCCTAGCACTTGGGCGCCCCTTGCCTAAGTTTGGATGATTTTTTAGCAGTGATTGGAATTTTTGAAACAAGGTCAACCTTCCTAGGGAGGCCGTACCACTTT
The DNA here is from genome assembly GCA_007258455.2 of Sequoia sempervirens. Classification (NCBI taxonomy): domain Eukaryota; kingdom Viridiplantae; phylum Streptophyta; class Pinopsida; order Cupressales; family Cupressaceae; genus Sequoia; species Sequoia sempervirens. The sequence continues at coordinate 14,284 of VDFB02297608.1, forward strand.
TGGAGGTGCCTTGGGATCCATTCTTGGGTGTTGGTGCTAGTTTTGAGGTGTCTAGTTGTTGGAGATTGGACGCCTAGACCTGCTTGGTCACTTGCCACTGATTTGAAGTCATTCTAATGAGTAGTTTGGGAGATATGAGCTTTGGATGAGGTGTTGGTTAGTGTATCAGGTTTGCTATCCAGAAAATCAGATTGTTGCTACTTCATATCAGACCTGATATAGTCACGATAGTTGCTCGCTTTGTGTTGCCTAATTGTTCATATGTTGCAAGGACTGATCTATTTTGTATTAGGCTATCATTTTGAGTAGTTCCTACTATCTTATCATGTATTTGGGAATCATTGTAACGCTGATTTGGTAGTACCATTCAGCCTTCTACTTTCAGTTATTTTGAATTACACTCCCATTGAAGAAGTGGTTGAGTTCTCTTTCATTTCTTATTGCTTGCTGAAAAATGGAAGTGGCTGGCTATGCCGCCAAATTCTTTACTTTGCTTTACTTTCCTATAGCCCACTGAAAAGTGGAAGTGGTTGGCTTGTTGCCAAGTATTTACTTTCCTCTATTAGCTGGCTTGCCGCCAATAACTCATTTGTACTTCCAACATTTGATATTGTATTTAGATCCCCTTACACCATATGCTCTCACCTTGCCCACTCCGGGATCTAGGTGATCAGAAAGTGAAGGGTTGCTTTCAGTTTGCTTATCATTACATTGGGCTAATGCTAATGGGTGCAAATTGTGCTAAAGTTTTTGGAAAAAAATAAGGGTGGGATTTTACATTTAGAGTCACCAGGAGAGTTGGGGAGGTGGCTTATGAGTTCGAGTTACCCAAGGGGAGTAAGGTGCATAATACTTTTCATGTGTCACGCCTCAAGAAGGCGCTTGGGCATAATGTGACTCCTTCAACAGAGTTGCCCCCATTAGACGAGGGCAAATTGGTGTTTGTTCCAAAGGCAGTGATTGATTTCAGAGAACAAACTGTCAAGAGGAGAGTTAATACAAAGTACTTGGTGAAATGGCGGGAATTGCCAATTGAGGATGCTACATGGGAGAGTGAGCAAATTTTACAGCATCATGTGTTGCAATTGCTTGAGGACAAGCAATTTTGGGGAGGGAGGACTGTAATGTCCCCTCCTTGTCTCTGAGCAGTGGAATTTTCCATTAGCCTATTCCAAAATTCCCGTAGGCTAAGTGGAGTTTGGTAAGGGGACTCAAGGCCAGTTTCCTTTTGTGGTGGTTTTTAGTGTTTCGAACAGGCCTTTTTATTTTTAGCAAGGGGCCAATTCCATTACTTACTATTTATAGTAAGTCACAGTGTTTCTCAGTTTTTATGCTAGTTTGATGATTTAGGGTATTTATTATTTTTAGTAGTTGCTATAAATAGTAAGTCTATTTTCGGTAATTGGTCGTAGCCTAGGCTACTTCAGCAGTGTCTATTTCCAATTTGGGCATCGGCATGACTCAGGTTTGATTTAGTTGTTATTTATATTTCTCACTTAAGTTATTTTTTAATAAAGTCAATTTAACTTAAGCGATGAGTCAAGGGGTCATGCAAAAAGCATCTTGGAGCCTAGTGTTATAACTTATAACGTTGTTTTTAAAAAGCAACAAAAGCCAAATATATTTCCTAATGTTTTGGACGCCCAAGGGAGCTATAAGGAGATTTTAAATATTTTAATAAAGTGCTCATGAGAAGGGGGGACGTTGGCTTTTGGAGGGAAATGTAAATTGAAAAAAGGTTGCCCTAATTCCCTCTTGACTCGATAAAGCTTCTTTTTGGGCCTCATTTGCATATCTCTTAGTTGGCAACATAACAGGATGCTATTGGATTATTTCTAGAGGTTCATTGTTGCGTGTTGAGAACAAAAACCCTCATCATTGGGGGGCTAGTTTCGGTGGTGCAAGACCCGCCCTAGCCGAGTTTGAGTGATTCCATTTCAAGGATCACCTAGGGCTTCACAAAGTTTTCTGATTTTTAGTATTTTGAAATGGAACGATGAAGATTTTCAAGTATTTTTGAGGTGGGTTTTTGGTATTTGGTGTGTTGAACTTTTGACTTCATTTTGGTTTGGGTTTGGCAATGATCCAAGGCTGTTTTCAGAGGTCTGAAACTATTTCTTTGAATTCTGGAAATTACCTTTTCCAGGGACAGAAAATGGAAAAAAGGTTCATAACTCCATGCATGCTCGAAGTCTCATTCTGGGTATCGCTCCATTGGATGCCTCTCATCAAGGCATCCTATTTCATGCACAAGTTTGAATTTATTGATAAAAATCTGATCTTTAGAAGGTTGCCCTGCCAAAGGGGCCATACATTTTGGGTGGTTTCAGGGTTTGAGAGGCCTGCTGTTGTATAGGCCATCTTTCTGCATTGTTTGGAGTTTTGCGAAACTGGTTTAGTACGCTGGTATTCAGGGGGTTCGTTGGCTTTCTTATTTGTGATGAATGATGCAAAGTTTGAAGTGAATATGCTGCTGTTAGAAGCCTTTATCAGGTCTGAACTGCTAATTATCAGGTCTGATATATGTTTGTAAAAGGTCTGATTTTGAGTTGCTATCAAATGTTCTATTTATGAGTTGATTTCCAATATGAAAAGCAAAGTTCATTTCCAGTTTTTCCTTCTTTATGCTATCAATATTATGCATGCATTGAAACTATAAAAGACACATGAAACAAACAAACAAAACCATCAGCAAACACTACCATCAACAAACAGGGTTATTTTCAAAAAAAAAATCAGGGGTAACCATTACACTATCAAGTATTGAAAAACTCAAGCAACACGTTGGCGTGTTGATCCTAAATACGTTTGTTAGATTAATGAGGAAGAGGAGCAACCGGGATTGGTCGGTCTTCCATTGGACAAACTACAACTTCAGCTAGAGAGTGACATAGATAGCTCATTTGATATTAACAACCCAGAAGAAGCATAATTGTGTTTTGATGTTTGAGACTTTGAGTTTAAATTTTCAACTGTAAAATTGAACAATGAATTGAAATCAGAAATTTTATTGTTGCTGTTATGTTATGTAATATACTCATACTGCTGTTATACTATTGCCATTAACAATTATAATGTTGCATTTGATCTTGAACTTGTAGAAAAATCAATCTCTCTCTCTCTCTCTCTCTCTCTCTCTCTCTCTCTCTCTCTCTCAATATATATATGTGTGTGTGTGTGTGTGCACGCGCGCATATATATACATATCTATATATGTGTGTACATATATGTACACACACACACACACATATGTATATACTATATATATACACACATATGTAGATATGTATATATATGTACACACACATATATATATGTACACACACATTTATACGCTTAATTAATTAATATTGCCGTCCCCAAAAAATGGCCCTCAGATTGCCATCTCTGAAATGTGTCCCCTGTTGTCCCCAAAATGGCCCTTGGACTGCTGTCCCTGAAACGTGTCCCCTATCCTCACCAAAAAATGGACCTCAGACTACCACCCACAAACATATCCCCTGCTGTCCACTGTTCCATCCTCCAGACGCTGTGGAACATAGGTTTTTCCACTTATTCTACACAGAACATTGCAGTAACTACAGGGTTTTTTCCTTGTACTTACAAAGTTATTAAAGATGTAAAATTTTGCAACCTATAACCCAACTGTCCTCCCTAATTCGACTTGGAAAGAGCTCTAATTATGTGGTAAAATCAATTTTCAGATTTAGGTGCAGCATGGATAGAATCCATGATCATACTCACGAATTATTAAAAAAAAAAGAAAAAATCTTTCTAGGACAAAAATGAACTATAATGATATGGTATCTATCCGCTGATATTGGATAGATAATACATTTCGGCGATGTTAGATCCCACAAATTTAACTCCCTGCCAGTTGTCACTACAATGGTCACCTGCATTTTGAATCCATCATATAAGGGGCGGGAATCCCAGGTTTGTATATAGAACATTTATGGTATACAGTGCAAAAAAATAGCACAAGCCACAAATCAATTTCACCATAATTTGCAGGAATGTACAGTTTCCTACGCATAAAAAGCTTTTAAACTTATTCAGCAAATGCTATTAAATTCAATAGACAGACTAAATCTGAACTTCGGCTGTTACGAACATCAAGACTTAAAATATGGTAACTTGGGTTTGGGAATCTTCACAAACTAAGTCCACTAATGGAACTCTGGAAGTTTTGCAGATATTAATTTAGTTTTTGTCATTTTTATTAAACCTAATGTGGTAAATAAAGAAAATGTAGCTGAAGATTTTCATCTGAAAGATCCATAAAAGTTGTCCAAACGGCTATGGTATATTGGTGGTGAGGGCTTTTCCTCGTACAGACATGACCCGGTTCGAATTCTCCTAATGTTGTAAATAAAAATAATAAAAACAAGATCCATATAATTGATAACAGAGCACAAAAACAAGACCCATATAATTGATAACAGAGCATAAAAACAAGATCCAGTTAATTGACAGAGGCAATAAAGATAATGCAGATGTCACCAGAAGCTTACCATCTTGAAGGTTTGTAGTCCGTAGAGCCTTGCGTGAAGGAGAAATCTAAAACCAGTTGCAACCCAGCCAAAGCAGCTGAAAAAAAAAACAAATTAGAGGAGGCTTCTTCATTGGATACTGTATCGATATCATTTTTTGTGGAATAAGAAACCGAGTACTTCCCAAACAACCGTCCATTATAATTGCGGGGCTTATAAATTATTAGCAGCCATATCCAAAAATCGGCTCCCCAGCTATGGTTTTCAAAAGTAAGTGTTAGGCATTAACCTTTAACAGGTTTTAAAATTACACATATTAATGCTCCAAAACGATTAAAATGCATAGCTGGTGCACAAACTAATGAAGCTTCGAAAAAAAAGCGCGAGAAATGCGGATTTAAAAAGCGGAAAAAATGTCGGCCAGCTCTACTAATGGAAGAACTTCACCAGGAAATTGTAAAGAAGTCGTCGGTGGGAGAGGGTCACGGGAAGCAGGATACACGGCGACCAGGGCACAATGGCGACCAGGGCAATAACCAGGGCACACGCACGGCGACCAGGGCACACGGCGACCAGGGCAGTAACCAGGGCAGTAACCACGCGTTCACCAGGCGTTCACCAGGGCAGTAACAGGGCGTTCACCAGGGCATTTTCCAGAGCTGCAACAGGGCGTTCACCAGAGCTACATGGGCTGCAACAGGGCGTTCACCAGAGCTACACGGGGATTACAGATATTCACCAGGGCTGCACGGGGTTTGAAGATTGCACTGTTTTTCAGGCTCGGTGCCAGACTAAAAGTCACGGGGAGGTGGGATTTTGTCGGGAAAAGTAGACTAAAAGACAAAGCAGAGACAAAACAAAGCAGAGGCTGGGCCCCGAAAGGACAAAGTGGAAAAGTGGGGTGCGATCAAACAGGTCTACCAGTCGCTTTCTCTACTTTTATTTGTTTTCTTTATAAGATATAAGTTTTGTTTGTCTCCTTTCTGGCATACTGGCATATTCTAAAACCCACAGCAAACACATTCCATATTCAACACAATACCCGCATATTCTGGAACCCACAGCAAACACATACTATATTTAACACATGACAGTTAAATAAGTGGAAATGGGGGAAAACCTAGGTACGGCATGTCTGAGTGCCACGACAGGAGGACCACAAACCTCGAATACAAACTCAATATCAAAGCAAATGGGGACACTAGAATGCATTGTGGGTAACAATAAAATGGCAAGTAAGTCTCAAGTGCAACTGAATGACCTCTTGAATCTTCTAGGTCAAGAGGGTCTAAGATTTTCAAGCTCTCACACTCCTCAACGGTCGAACGGGTGGACCACTTTTCAAGACGGGGGTTTAGCAAACCTGTTGGCACCTTTGCTAACGAGATCGCCTTTGTCAAGCATACTGAACCTTATAAATGCAGAAGAAAGGCTGATCTTTGTAAATGCAAAACAATACAATGGGATTCTAAGGCGGAGGTTGGCTCAAAAACGGAAACTGAAACAAAACCAAAAGAAAAAAATTACTTTGATTCTACCAAAAGCTGGTAACAACAAGGCAGACATATCTAGTGTGTTACCCCAGAAAGAAGAGCAAACAACCCAAGCAGAGCACAAAAGCAGTGGGAAGTTAATAGGTGACATAGGGAACCTCAAGCCAAACATGGACAAGCTGGATGAGGGCATGGTCAATACAAAAGAGTTCACTGCAAACAAGAATGTTGCTGAAAATGCATCTCAAGAACTCTACAGCCCTACGTCCTCACCCTTATTATGGTCATCAGGGGTATACGTAGAAGAACTCATGAGAATGAAAAGTAGGCTCGATGTTCTAGAAACAAAGGGGATATACGAAGACAACAGGTTTAAAATAGTCACCGAGGCAAATTACAGGGTGGAAAAGGACAATAAAATGCTGCAAGAACAAATATCAAATCTGCAAGTGAACATGGAGAGGGGACAGCAAGAATTGGTCACTCTAAAACAAGAGTTAGCCCAATTAAAAACAACAAAAAGCGATAAATCAGTAATTGAGGGAGGAGAAAACATAAGGGAACTAAAGGTGATTCAATCAGCATTAGCAGACTTGGAGACAAAAGAGAATCAGTTAAGGGATCAAATAGAAGAAGCCAAATCATGGTCACAAGTGGTGAATAGTTCATCAAACGAGCAGAAAGGAATCATTGAAAAACAAGTTAAAAGGCAGCTAAGGGAAGAAAAAGATAAACAAAGCAAGGCTGCAAACATAATTATTAAAGGTTTGAGAGACTATGGAGAGACGGAGAGAACTGACATTCTAACAAGGAATTTCCTAAACGATCAGTTGAAGTGGACAGGACATATTCAGCAAGCTAATAGAATCGGAAAAAAGGTAGATGGAGGAAAAGATAGACATGTAAGAGTCATCTTGAGAAATATTGAAGACAAAAATAAGATTCTAAAAAACAGAGGGCTACTTAGAGGCACACATATTTATCTAGATGAAGATTTGACCTTTGAGCAGCAAGAAGAACAAAGGAAAGAATGGGAGAAAGTGAAAACAGCAAGAAATGAAGGTAAATGGGCTTGGTTGAAGAATGGGAAAGCTCAAATTAGTGATCGATTCTCAAACAAGAAATAGGAATTAGTGGCCCCACAGGAATATATGCATGTTGTAAGTTGGAATTGTAGAGGATATCCATGGAGAAGAGGACCTGGATTGGGGCCCATAGCGGAAGGAAAGGATATTATCATTCTTACAGAAACACATGAACATGATGGCTGCAAAGTACCAGATTTCGAAGGGTATAAAAAAGTGTCAGTTTGGAATGAAGGTAACGAAATAGGCAAAGGCAATGGAGGGGTTACAATGCTAATAGATGAAAAGTGGCAGGGAATTGTTAAATTGGCAAAAGAAGACACAAATAAACAGTACATATGGCTGCAAATAACAGAAAATGGAGTAACTTTTAGTCTAGCCGCTTGCTACTTTGCTCCAAAAAATTCAAAGTTTTATAAGAAACGAAATTTAGACAACGAAGACCCGTATGCATCACTAAAAAAAGATATCTCTATTTTTAGCACACCTGGAGATGTGGTTTTAATGGGTGACTTTAATGCAAGGACAGCTAATAACCAATCTCTTCAGTTGAGCAATGAAACCAAAGGGGAGAACAATCCTTTGTGGTTAGAGGAAGGAGGTGGTCTCCATTGGGAAAGATCATCTCAGGATGGTAATGGCACTATCAACGCATTTGGGACAGAATTATTGGGGCTTTGTAGTCTATTTGGCATGGTTATATGCAATGGTATGAAGGATTGGCCGAGGTCTGGAGGTATTACTTGCAAAACATATAATGGTCAGAGTGTGGTGGACTACGTGGTTTGCTCCCAGAGTTTTAGTTCTAGACTGTTGGAATTTGATATTGAAGACTGCCCTATCGGGATGAAATCTGATCACTTACCTCTTCGGGTCAAACTACGCATTTCACCAATCAGCCAACACAACAAACAGGTTATGCACACACAAAAAAAGGCCCTTCCTAAGGGGAAAATCCTCATAAATCAGGAAAATAGAGAATTATTCAATGCTGCTCTTAAGCAACATTTCCATGATCTGGAAAATAATGTGGAGTCTAAAGCAGCAAAAAAGGTTGATGTCCTTCACAATAATTTGCTGATCCCGATAATACACAAGGCATTAAATGCGTGCAAAAGGTCTCATCCCAAGATGGGGACAGCAAACACTTTTCCGGCAAATCCGTGGTATGATGAAGAATGTAAGGCAGCCAAGAGATTGCTAATGAAGAGAGGTAGGGCAAAGAGCTTAAGAAAAAATATGAAAAATTAGTGCAGTCCAAAAAAATAGAGTATGTAAACGAAAGAAGGAAGGAACTAATCACTCTTGGGAAACATAATCCTAAAGGCTTTTGGAGGGAATTGCAACAAAAGAAAAAGGTGGTGGAAAACAATATTACAGATGCCCAATGGTTAGAATATGCTAGACTTCTTTACGAGCGGGCCCACGAGAAAGACTACCCTCCTGTCATTAACACACCAGCGGAATTATTCAATGTGGATGATATTAAACAAGGAATAAAGAACTTAGCAAGTGGCAAAGCACAAGACATAGATGGGCTACAGTCTGAATTTTTAAAATGGGGGACTGAAATTCTTGCCCCTCACATAAAAAGAATTTTCAACAATGTCAATCGGGAAGGTTTTCCTATGGAGTGGACTACCAGTGTGGTCATCCCTTTATTTAAAAGTGGTGATATCAATAACCCATCTAACTATCGCACAATTATGGTCAACTCTATCTTTGGCAAGCTATTTGGGAGCATGATTGAACGTAGGATCAGCAAATGGGCAGAAAATGAGGGCAAAAGAGCAAAGGGACAGGCAGGTTTCAGATCCAAGCACTCTACCATCGATCACTGCATCACCCTTAGACACTTGATTGAGAAAATTTGGGATAACCAGGGTGAGGAAGCTTATTGTTGCTTTGTAGACTTTAAGAAAGCTTTCGACACAGTGCCTAGAGACAAATTATGGTCTCGGATGGAAGAATTAGGCATTCCAAATGCATATAGAGCAGCTGTTCATAGGCTGTATGAGAAGGTCAGTGCTAAAATCAGAACAAGTGAAGGTATGTCAGAATGTTTTGACAGTGACATTGGAGTTAAACCGGGCTGCCCTCTATCCCCTACGCTTTTTGGGCTATACATTGATAAGTTGGAAGCGTGGTTAAGCAAGGAAGGCGGGGATGGTATCCATTTGGCAGGTTATGTAGTAAAATTACTTCTATATGCTGACGATCTTATCCTAATCTCAAAAACAGCTCATGGGTTAAGAGAACATCTAAAAGCCCTAGAACACTTTTGTCAGGAAGTTGGGATGCAAGTGAACACATCCAAGACCAAAATCATGATTTATTCATTGAATAGAAAAATTAAACAACATACCTTTCTTTTTGAAGGCAACCCACTTGATATAGTGAAAGAATACAAATATCTTGGGATTGACTTCCATTATAAGCTCAGTTGGGAAACCTGTAGAACGAAAAGGATACAGGGAGGTTGGAAAGCCTATTATTTGCTCCAAAATAGGTGTAGAAAAGCTGAACTTTGGGATTGGAAAACCAAGAAAACCCTTTTTGGTTTACTTGTCACGCCGGTTGTGCTTTATGGGTGCGAAGTGTGGGGAAGCAACACATCAAAGTGCAGTTGGAGACAGATAGAAAGAATCCAGAAACACCTAATAACAAATAATCTCAAAGTTAAAGCTACTGTTCCTTATGAAATCCTGCTAGCTGAGGCGGGAGCTTTTCCTTTGGAAGCTTCAGCGATAACCCGGTTGTTAAGTTATCTAAAAAAGGTTGAAAACATGGATAACCACCGGTGGCCCAAAACGGTTATGGAGGAGATTCTAGTCCGAAGAAAGAAAACATGGATGAAACAGAACATCAAGTGGCTGAACAAGTGGAACATCAAATTACATGAGTGTCCTGACACCAACAGTGAAATAAAAATCTATGTGAAGGAAAAATTCAGGACTGCCATGTGGTCAAATCAGATCGGACGAAAAAAAGCATATTACATCAAAGAGTTTAACCCAGCTAAGGAACATGGTGAAAAACCATATTTAGGTGCAACTATTAAAGGGAAAGCGAGGCTTTTAATTGCTCAATTGAGAACGGGGTCCCACCATCTTAGATGTGAGACTGGTAGGTGGAAGACTCCTAAGGAAACTTGGGAAGAAAGAACGTGCTTATTTTGTAATAAGGGAGTGGTGGAAACGGAGTGGCACTTCGTCATGGAATGCACAGCGTACGAAAATATCCGTAATCAGCACTCAAGTATTTCAGATGTGGCGCAGCTTATTTGACAGGATAAGATAAATCGTGACGGCAAATTTAGTCAAAATTAATAGCGTGAGATTCTGACCGGAGAGAGTCTGAGACAAACTGTTGTTGAGTGCCCCATTC
>VDFB02297609.1:0-25316 GCA_007258455.2 Sequoia sempervirens
AAACATAATTATTAAAGGTTTGAGAGACTATGGAGAGACAGAGAGAACTGACATTCTAACAAGGAATTTCCTAAACGATAAGTTGAAGTGGACAGGACATATTCAGCAAGCTAATAGAATCGGAAAAAAGGTAGATGGAGGAAAAGATAGACATGTAAGAGTCATCTTGAGAAATATTGAAGACAAAAATAAGATTCTAAAAAACAGAGGGCTACTTAGAGGCACACATATTTATCTAGATGAAGATTTGACCTTTGAGCAGCAAGAAGAACAAAGGAAAGAATGGGAGAAAGTGAAAACAGCAAGAAATGAAGGTAAATGGGCTTGGTTGAAGAATGGGAAAGCTCAAATTAGTGATCGATTCTCAAACAAGAAATAGGAATTAGTGGCCCCACAGGAATATATGCATGTTGTAAGTTGGAATTGTAGAGGATATCCATGGAGAAGAGGACCTGGATTGGGGCCCATAGCGGAAGGAAAGGATATTATCATTCTTACAGAAACACATGAACATGATGGCTGCAAAGTACCAGATTTCGAAGGGTATAAAAAAGTGTCAGTTTGGAATGAAGGTAACGAAATAGGCAAAGGCAATGGAGGGGTTACAGTGCTAATAGATGAAAAGTGGCAGGGAATTGTTAAATTGGCAAAAGAAGACACAAATAAACAGTACATATGGCTGCAAATAACAGAAAATGGAGTAACTTTTAGTCTAGCCGCTTGCTACTTTGCTCCAAAAAATTCAAAGTTTTATAAGAAACGAAATTTAGACAACGAAGACCCGTATGCATCACTAAAAAAAGATATCTCTATTTTTAGCACACTTGGAGATGTGGTTTTAATGGGTGACTTTAATGCAAGGACAGCTAATAACCAATCTCTTCAGTTGAGCAATGAAACCAAAGGGGAGAACAATCCTTTGTGGTTAGAGGAAGGAGGTGGTCTCCATTGGGAAAGATCATCTCAGGATGGTAATGGCACTATCAACGCTTTTGGGACAGAATTATTGGGGCTTTGTAGTCTATTTGGCATGGTTATATGCAATGGTATGAAGGATTGGCCGAGGTCTGGAGGTATTACTTGCAAAACATATAATGGTCAGAGTGTGGTGGACTACGTGGTTTGCTCCCAGAGTTTTAGTTCTAGACTGTTGGAATTTGATATTGAGGACTGCCCTATCGGGATGAAATCTGATCACTTACCTCTTCGGGTCAAACTACGCATTTCACCAATCAACCAACACAACAAACAGGTTATGCACACACAAAAAAAGGCCCTTCCTAAGGGGAAAATCCTCATAAATCAGGAAAATAGAGAATTATTCAATGCTGCTCTTAAGCAACATTTCCATGATCTGGAAAATAATGTGGAGTCTAAAGCAGCAAAAAAGGTTGATGTCCTTCACAATAATTTGCTGATCCCGATAATACACAAGGCATTAAATGCGTGCAAAAGGTCTCATCCCAAGATGGGGACAGCAAACACTTTTCCGGCAAATCCGTGGTATGATGAAGAATGTAAGGCAGCCAAGAGATCGCTAATGAAGAGAGGTAGGGGCAAAGAGCTTAAGAAAAAATATGAAAAGTTAGTGCAGTCCAAAAAAATAGAGTATGTAAACGAAAGAAGGAAGGAACTAATCACTCTTGGGAAACATAATCCTAAAGGCTTTTGGAGGGAATTGCAACAAAAGAAAAGGTGGTGGAAAACAATATTACAGATGCCCAATGGTTAGAATATGCTAGACTTCTTTACGAGCGGGCCCACGAGAAAGACTACCCTCCTGTCATTAACACACCAGCGGAATTATTCAATGTGGATGATATTAAACAAGGAATAAAGAACTTAGCAAGTGGCAAAGCACAAGACATAGATGGGCTACAGTCTGAATTTTTAAAATGGGGGACTGAAATTCTTGCCCCTCACATAAAAAGAATTTTCAACAATGTCAATCGGGAAGGTTTTCCTATGGAGTGGACTACCAGTGTGGTCATCCCTTTATTTAAAAGTGGTGATATCAATAACCCATCTAACTATCGCACAATTATGGTCAACTCTATCTTTGGCAAGCTATTTGGGAGCATGATTGAACGTAGGATCAGCAAATGGGCAGAAAATGAGGGCAAAAGAGCAAAGGGACAGGCAGGTTTCAGATCCAAACACTCTACCATCGATCACTGCATCACCCTTAGACACTTGATTGAGAAAATTTGGGATAACCAGGGTGAGGAAGCTTATTGTTGCTTTGTAGACTTTAAGAAAGCTTTCGACACAGTGCCTAGAGACAAATTATGGTCTCGGATGGAAGAATTAGGCATTCCAAATGCATATAGAGCAGCTGTTCATAGGCTGTATGAGAAGGTCAGTGCTAAAATCAGAACAAGTGAAGGTATGTCAGAATGTTTTGACAGTGACATTGGAGTTAAACAGGGCTGCCCTCTATCCCCTACGCTTTTTGGGCTATACATTGATAAGTTGGAAGCGTGGTTAAGCAAGGAAGGCGGGGATGGTATCCATTTGGCAGGTTATGTAGTAAAATTACTTCTATATGCTGACGATCTTATCCTAATCTCAAAAACAGCTCATGGGTTAAGAGAACATCTAAAAGCCCTAGAACACTTTTGTCAGGAAGTTGGGATGCAAGTGAACACATCCAAGACCAAAATCATGATTTATTCATTGAATAGAAAAATTAAACAGCATACCTTTCTTTTTGAAGGCAGCCCACTTGATATAGTGAAAGAATACAAATATCTTGGGATTGACTTCCATTATAAGCTCAGTTGGGAAACCTGTAGAACGAAAAGGATACAGGGAGGTTGGAAAGCCTATTATTTGCTCCAAAATAGGTGTAGAAAAGCTGAACTTTGGGATTGGAAAACCAAGAAAACCCTTTTTGGTTTACTTGTCACGCCGGTTGTGCTTTATGGGTGCGAAGTGTGGGGAAGCAACACATCAAAGTGCAGTTGGAGACAGATAGAAAGAATCCAGAAACACCTAATAACAAATAATCTCAAAGTTAAAGCTACTGTTCCTTATGAAATCCTGCTAGCTGAGGCGGGAGCTTTTCCTTTGGAAGCTTCAGCGATAACCCGGTTGTTAAGTTATCTAAAAAAGGTTGAAAACATGGATAACCACCGGTGGCCCAAAACGGTTATGGAGGAGATTCTAGTCCGAAGAAAGAAAACATGGATGAAACAGAACATCAAGTGGCTGAACAAGTGGAACATCAAATTACATGAGTGTCCTGACACCAACAGTGAAATAAAAATCTATGTGAAGGAAAAATTCAGGACTGCCATGTGGTCAAATCAGATCGGACGAAAAAAAGCATATTACATCAAAGAGTTTAACCCAGCTAAGGAACATGGTGAAAAACCATATTTAGGTGCAACTATTAAAGGGAAAGCGAGGCTATTAATTGCTCAATTGAGAACGGGGTCCCACCATCTTAGATGTGAGACTGGTAGGTGGAAGACTCCTAAGGAAACTTGGGAAGAAAGAACGTGCTTATTTTGTAATAAGGGAGTGGTGGAAACGGAGTGGCACTTCGTCATGGAATGCACAGCGTACGAAAATATCCGTAATCAGTACTCAAGTATTTCAGATGTGGGCAATATGCAGCAGTTATTTGAGGAGGATAAGATAAATCAGACGGCTAGCCTCCTAGTCAAAATTAATAGCAGGAGATCTGATCTGGAGAAGAGTCTGGAGACAAACTAAGTTGTTGAGTGTCTCGGTCCCATAGGCTGTTTAGTCTCGTGGACGTCATTAAAATCTTTCATTCATTCATTCAACCCTAATTAAGGGGTTTAAATGCACCGCTGAATGACATTGTTGAGGGTAGTTATGTTCTGTAATCAATATAGCCATGGCAGTTGTGCTACCTTACCCACTTTCATTAACAAATTGTGTAATGTTCAACAACCCCATACAAAACACCAATAGTTTGCGTGATATCTCCAAGGTCCTGACATAAGCTAAAATTGGTTCTTTACAAATGCATCGTCTAGTAGATGAGTGGATTAAAACGTCCATTTATTTCTCGTACCCATCCTTGAACATTGTCATAAGAGAATTGCTTTGAAGAGGTTCAATTTTTCTGTCAGATAATTGTATGGGACGGTGTACATGCATTCCCAGTTCTTTGGAATGAATCTGCACTTTACGCGTGCCGGTATTTGAGCTCCTTAAGTGAACACCCCAAATCATTCAGATCAAATTCCAATGCAATACAGCTTATTTATTGCTTGAGGGATTCATTCCACTGAGGGCATTGTAGATTTGTGAAGATGAAGATTTCGGTGGTAGCTCGCAGTGGCAGAGAGATTGTTAAAGGCGGTATCGAACTCAGGGAGAATGTAAGTAAAAGATTTATATCTTATACTCTTTGATGTTCTTGTCCATTGTTTGGATTTTTCTTTTCTTTTTTCTTTCTGTGGATTTGGATTATCTCTGTATTTACTTACTATCTGTACGAAATCAATAAAAAAAATCTTCGATTTCAAGTACTCGTACTGGTAAAAAAATATGAGCAATACCCTCATAGATGCAGCTCATAGGTTTTAGTTGTTCACCTAAGGAATCCCACTTTTTACTTTTAGAAATCATTCGGCAGAATAAATATATTTTAACATAAAGAGATGCATTTTCTGAACCCATTCTGATTTTTATTTCATGGAGAAATTAAGGGCAGTAATAGAGGCATTTTCTGAATCCCACTTAGTTTCTTTTTCATGGAAAAAATAGAACAGAACTATATATATTTTTTGTCTTTCTATTTGTTAACTTACAGTGTTATTATAGGATTAGATTCCTAGGGCTTACTGCTTAACGGCTTCATAGATTAAGCTGATAGGTTTGAGTTTTCAACGAGTGAAATCTATACCCATTTCATTGTCACTAAAATATTCTCTTGATTTATCTGTTAAAGATAAAATACCTACTCTGTCTACAAAAGAAGTGACAATTAAACGTAGGATGGTTTAAATCTCCTCACTCCATAACAAGCTGCTGGACAGCCAGCTGAGCCACCAGTATCGAAATTTGAGCGAGTTCCAGTTTGTCCATGCTGTAAGTACGGGAAAATTCACCAATATTATCATCAGCTATGTACTGACTCTTGAGTAAATCTGATGGTGACAAACTTATGTCTACCGTTGTGAGTGAGTTGATTATTATTGCCAATGATTTTGGGGATAATATACTGTATATCTAGCTCATGTTTTAAGAGAGCATTTTTTTACTTTCTTTGTTTTCTGTTTTATCTTTTTTAGAAGCTTTAAATTTTTCAGTAGAATTACCCTGGAAGTTAGCTTGTAAATTTATGGAAAAATCTAACAGAAAAGAAAAAATTGAATTTGAAAGTACAATCAAAATGGAGGAATTCGAATTTCTTTTATTTTCCGGGGAGTATGTAGCATCCGGGGAGTATGTAGCATCTGATTTTTTTGGGGACACTGGTTAATACAAGTTCATTGTCTTGTTGATTGTAAGAATGAGATCCTACGTTATTTATGTAGAACTTGTATTACGTGGACTTAGTCTACCTCAATTCTGATGGAATCTTCAGAAAAAATAAAATCTCATTGCAATAGGCTTAAGCATCCACCCATCCGAGTGCTTTGGATATTTGGAACATGACCCAAGGGCATTAGATTTAGCTGCGAGATCTGAGAGGTATCCAGTTCCCTCAAGTATATGGTATTTGCACCCAGCTACACCCCTTCTGTACTCATGCTGTTGTGTGATTCCTCCTGTGATTGGTTGTATTTCCCAGGCCACTACTAGCATTGGCCTCAAGCCTATATGGAGAGTTTCTCTGTAGCTAAGATTTTAACTTAGGCATCCTAATAGGGTAAGGGTTAGTGTATGAGCTTTAAGCCTCAAAATATCCAAATGAGGTCATGTGGATTCAAAACATTTTGTCGGAACAGACTGCAGCTATGGTGAACTCTGATGGATTGCTTGGAATTCCAACTTTATGAGCAGTGAACCATGCTTAAAGAATTCGAAGTTCAGTTGATGTATTTTGTCCATACTGTTGTTTTTCCATGGACCAGTTAGGATCTGTACCCAGAACCTCCCATGTGCAGTTTGAGGTGCTCTACCACTAAACAAAGGCCCTCTTTTTGACAAGTTTTTTTGGTAGGCTCCTTATTATAGTTTAGTTGGGACTCATTTCTCCAACAACACCCTTTGAGCCACACTTAAGTGCTCAGGTCACCTAGTTTGGCTCTGATAGGATGTTATTCTTCAAGGACCACATAGGAATCAAACCTAGGACTTCCCATGTGCATGTTGGGATGCTCCACCACCAAGCTATTGCCCCTCTTTGACTAGGGCTTTTTGATAATCTTCTTGTTATGGTTTGGGTGTGGATAACTTTTTCAGTGTTTTTTTGAGGTTTTGGGACACGATAGGTTTTTGGGAATGACAAGTTTATTCAAGATTTTTGGGGATGGTGAGGGGATGACAAGGGGATGGCTATATATATATTTGGTGAATGTAACTTGGGAATTTTTTAGCTTGGCCTAAGCAAGAGAGGCCACAATTAGGGGAACTCTTCTCATGGCATTATCATTGTTGAAACCTTTGAACTTGATAGCCTAGCAAGGGCACAAAGCTTCCAAGTGTAATGACCTTGTGGGGGTTTGAACTTTGGTTGCAACAATAACATTATCATTTAGTAATCATTTCATCATACCTAAATTGACACACACACACACACACACACACATTTTAATTTATATATTATAAATATTTAAAATCTGATGTGTTAGAAACTTAGATATTGAAGCTTGTTATCAAAAATGTTCATTCGAGATTCAAACCCATTTAATGCACAACATAATCTATTATACATACAATAATTTAATGTCACTTGTGTAAATGGAATCACAATAGTTTCATGCTAATGGGCATGCAAGATTACAAATTGAATGCACAAAAAAATATTTGAGGAGGTTTTTAAATTAGTCTTTTATTGCAAATGCTCCATCTCTTTTTAGCAAACCATGCTATCGATTGTAATGTATTCTATGGTAGTACCCCAAACTCTTGCTTGGTGATTGACCCTTTGATCTCCTTTAATATGTAGTAAAATCATGTGAGTGAGCAAAACGAGGGTTATTGGACATCATTTTCCTCAGCAATATGCTTTGCAAATTCTTCTAGTTATTTGCTATTTGTTACATTTTGAACATTAATCCTATTTGCAAGTGAGCAAAATGAGTGAACAAAGTGAAATTTGTTGACATAATAAAAGTCGTTTTAACTTTTGAAGTCAAAAAATTTAAATAAATTTAAAAATACTAAAATCTTTTCCCGTTTTTGGGGAAAGTGATGTTAATCCAAAGCAAAATCTGTAATTGAGATTAAAGTAGATCCCCTCCATTGAAGGGTGATACAAATTGAACTTTGATTGAGCTTTGAGGGGTAATTCTAAAAGTTTGGGAGTTGATTATATTATAAGAGATCATAGAGGAAGGCTGATTGGAGCTGCAATAATAAAACTCACACCCAGTACCAATAATGAGGTTGAAGCATAGGCTCTCCTCTTAGGCCTCCTAACTTGCGAACATTATGGTGTAAAACAAGTGAATATCAGGCTAGATTCAGTGGTTATAATAAATGCTATTAGGAGGAGAATGTCTCCAAATTGAAAGCTAAATAATATATCAAAAGCCTATTGGCCCCCCATTCATGGTTACAATAAATAAGGGGGAAACTAATGGAGAAGTAGATGTGTTGGCTAACGTGGCTATTGAATTGGAGATGGAACACATAAGAGATAATTCTCCACTCACATGGAAGCAATTGACACTAAACATTGTTAGCATCAACCCTAGTGCAAGTAGCAAGAAGTCATCATTAGAAGTTGGTGAGGCTATGGAAGGCACAAATGAGACTCGAGGAGTACTCCCAAGAGTGAATGTGCATATGAAAACATTATGGCAAAGAGTGCGAAAATCTCAAGTGCAAGACTCTTAAATACACAAAAGTCATTCTTTTGAGGGCGAGGGTGAAGAGAAATAAATGCAGATACCACAATGCATCTTGTTGCAAAGAAATGATAGGTAGCTTTATTGGTAAGATTTTTGACCTTAGGCTTAAGAAGATTTTCAAGGCAAATGCGTGATCATGTTGCATGCCATTTGGGATGCTTTGGGAGAATTTCTTCGCATGATGGCTCATTGTTATAGGGTTAACATTGACATTTTGTTGATATTTGTTGCTGTGTTTCTTGAAGCCAAGGTGGTGAAGAGGGCATAGGGTTATCCTAGATGATGTAATCACAGGATATGCAAGCGTCTAGTCAATCATCAATACAACAGGGGGTCCATAGATCCCATTTGTGGCTTCTATTGTTGGTTATAATGATACACTTAGGAAACATCAAGCCAAACGGGGCATATAATTTTTAAAATTGACAATAGGAGTGACACCTTCACAGGGAGTTGATTGGTCTTTCGTTTTTGAGGTAAGGAGCATTGGCAATAGTGGGGAGGAGGCAAAAGCATAACAAGTATATAAATAATAGAAATCTAAGATAATGTAATGGGTGTATAAACAAACCCAATTTTGTATATAAGGTATATAATCAGTTGTAAGCAGTCTTGGTAGTTAAAAATAGGCATCCTATGGGGTTTTTGGAAGGCCCTCCATGATATGCCAATGAATGAATGGCAGACAATCAAGCGTACACTTGTCAATAGTGAATACCTAAATGATTGTATGAGGGATAGCTTGGTGCTCTCCCTTGGCATACCTAGATGGAGATATGCCCAGGGGACATTCCCCTTGTAGAGGGGTGTCCTTGGGATGTCCTCACTTTTAAAAAAAACTTCTAGAATGGTGGGGGGTGTAGGGGGAAGAGGGGGGATATCTTGCCCCCGTCCTTGGGGCATACCCTTCAAGGAAACGACTGAAAAACAAGGGGGATGTGTCCTTGAGGAACATTGCTCATTTCTCCAACACATACATCTCCTTATGCGCTTTTATAGGGCATCTCTAATATGTTTCATAACTCAATAAGTAGATACAAGCATACCACTGATGGTTTGAGCTTGTAGTAGGAAAAATATTAAGAAAACCCATTCGAAATGCTGCAGAAACAAATTTAAGTGTGGTAGGGAGGGGACCTACAAATTGGTATTGGAGTTGTTGTCATAGTTTTATTTCATTGAGTTAACAATGTTGTATTATTTTTCATAAGGACTGTTGCAAGTTGTTTGTGTTCTATACTTATTAGTCACAGTGGACTTACTATTACTCTTTGAAGTTTGTGATGAGCAGATGATTATACTGAGGAGGGGGGGTGGGGATGAATCAATATAATGTAATCTTTTCCTTTTTCAAACTACTAACCACAATAATATCAAATGTACAATATTATTCACATAAGATCTAACAATTATGCAACACAAGAACGCATGATTTATGTGGAAACCCTTATGGGAGAAAACCACGGCAAAATATTGCTTGATATTAAAATCTCTTACAATCTTTGCAGGCACCAACCTACAAGAAACACCAATCCCCTCTTATACGATTTGTGAGCACCAACACACTGGAGAAACCAATCCCCACTTGTAGAATTTGTAGGCACCAACTCACAGGAGACACCAATCCCCTCAATTTGTAGGTACCAACCTACTGGATGCACCAACCCCCATTGCTAAGCACCAACTTAGTGAGAGATACCAATCTCTCTTTTAGGAAGCATCAATTTCCACAACAAAGTTCCACCTTCTAAATGTTGCTTCTTCAACGGATGATGTACATCTAATTTCTTTTCACAAACTCTTCTTGTAAATGATATATTCTTCACAAATTTGATGCACTTGATTTCATGTACTTTCCTCTTTTAAATCTGGAAATATTCTTTTTTACAAATCTTCCATAAGCTCCTCTTTTAAATCTTGCATATACTCTTCTTTACAAATCTGCCATAAACTCTGCTTTATATACACTTCTCTTTATAAATCTGCTCTATATTCCTCTTTTAAATCCTCATATGCAGATTTGCTTGTGTAAGACTGATTTATCTCTTTCTCCACACACCTATTTTTTTTCTCCACATTTGCAAACTTGCTTTTATATCATCCAAGGAGGGCGACTTCACTCAAAGGCACAACCAATCACAAAGGATGCAATTCTTTGTTAAATATGCTCCTTTTCATTACACGCTTAAATGGGATGATTTTGTCCTTATTATGGGGCACTTCATTAAGGTGCCGACACCATATTAAATAAAGTGGTTTATTCGCAATTTATAAACAACAAAGTGAGGCGCCAACATAGAATAATCTCTGCTCTAAAACAAATATTATTACCATCGCCCTTCTTTACTATATGATTGCTGCCTTCACAAAATCAATTGACGCTTTTAGTGATAATGTAACTAACCATAGTCGGCCACCCTTTGGAGACAAGAAGTTGGCTCACTTTTACTCCCTCAAGGGAGGCAACTAAGAAGGAGGTCTTTAACTTTTTAACTATTCCTTCTGCGACTAATCATTGTGACTATTGCTGCGGCTATTCTCAGTGTCCTTTCTCATCTAACATTCTTATTCTAGATTTAGTTATTTCTTGTTGTCGTTTCTTTTTCTAATTCACCTCGAATAGACTTCTTTTCCTTTCAAGCAAGGCAAGCATCTTCTAGTTCTTTGAGGGGTGCTAATCCCTTCATAAGTATCAAGCTTTCTATCTGCACTTCGGTGATTCCTGTAGCTGCAATCAAATCTCCAAATGCACAGTTGGGAGAATGATATTGTCATCATCTTGTTTGCTATCTTGATTGCTTTCTTAAGAATATCTTCACCTAATGGTGAGTAGTCTTTGTGAATCATTCTCAACTTCCTGATTTTCTGAACTAGTGCCTAACAAGGTATTACAAGAGTCCTTTGTTGCATCCTCACACTTATCATTCTTCTCCTTGTGTCACCGTCACTCTCAGTCTGATCTCAATGACAACAACAATCTTGCCCATACACCTTTGACATCAATGACAACAATGTGACATTGGTTTTGACATCAATGACAATATTCTAACAGTTTGATCTTTTCTTTCTTTGTATAAACCTAAATCTTGCTTGCATCCATCATTCCAATGACAGGACTTAGTTATCTGTTGAAATTCGTAATTGGTTGCTCAAGGATGACTTTAGTGGTTATATTCATTTTCTATTAACTATTTAAATGTGAATAAGGCAGTACAGGAATGTGTATTTTGTGCACCTGACTGCCTTCTTTTTTCATAAATTCTACGGCAATTACTCTTCTTATGTGAATTTTAGTATTTTTGGGGAAATTTTTTTCAATTAGATGTCTACAGAGGTAGATATTATATTTTAATACTGGTCCTTTCCTCAAGCATAGAGTGTTTATGATAAATGTGGGCGGTAATCTTTCTTTATAACCTATATATGTCAGTGCTTTTCATTGGTCAACTGCTAATCATGCTTTCTGTGTGGATTGACAGGCCTCTGTGAGTGAGCTGAAAGATGTAATCTACAAACGAAGTATGCTTATCTTTTTTCAATAACTATACACAAATTGTTTTGGATTTGGTTTAGTTTAATTGTGATCAAATAGTATGCATAGAAATTTATAGAAAGAGATGCAATGAGAAAACATTGGTACGGTGTCATGACTGTGTGAAGAGTGTTTAATAAAAGTTTGAAATTTCTGATGTACTACATGCAAAGGCAAATGAAATTCAAAAGAATAGTAAGTTATACTTCCCATAATATTCGAAAAATGCTTGTGGAATGTGGATAAACCTGTGTATAAGCCGAAACTACATAAGCATTTCAGAACATGCTCTGTAATCCATCATCAACTTAGAGATCATGGAGAGTGAACTATAATGCTTACATGTTTTCTGCTTATACACAGGTTTATCTAGAAGTGTTTTTGTCATGTTTTCTATTGTGGAGTGTGGAAACCTCAAATACCTAATTTTTTTTATGATTGTTTCCATTCTAAACCCTTTGGGTTCTTGTCAACGTTCCTATAAGAGTTCTGTCATAGAATTTCAGCAAATCTCTGATAGTTCTCAACTTTTGTGCTTTCTGGGCAGCCAAGAAGTATTACCCTGCTAGGCAGCGTCTTACACTTCCAGTGCAATCTGGCCAGGGGAAGCCCATTGTTCTTGAATCAACAAAAACGCTAAAAGATTATTTCAAAGAAAGTGAAGGAAATCAGGTGGTGTTCAAAGATTTAGGCCCACAGGTCTCATACCAAATTCTCTTTTTCTGGGAATATGTAGGCCCTCTGTTTATTTATCCTATCTTCTATTACTTCCCTGTGTACAAGTTCTTTGGTTATCCTGCTGAACGAGTTATACACCCTGTTCAGACCTATGCGATGTACTATTGGTGCTTTCACTACTTAAAACGGATTTTAGAGACATTTTTTGTTCACAGGTTCAGCCATGCAACTTCCCCCATTTCTAATGTGTTTAGAAACTGCTCCTACTACTGGACCTTTGGTGCATTCATAGCTTATTTTGTCAATCATCCCCTCTACACACCTGTGAGTGAGAAGCAAATGAAGATTGGTTTTGGGTTGGGAATTCTGTGTCAGGCTGCAAACTTTTACTGTCATATCCTTTTAAGGAATCTTAGGAGCCCTGATGGCAAGGGAGGATATCAGATTCCATATGGGTTCTTGTTTAATATTGTGACCTGTGCGAACTACACTACTGAGATCTATCAATGGTTGGGATTCAATATTGCAACACAGACAGTTGCTGGCTATACATTCCTTGTTGTAGCAACCCTTATCATGACTGATTGGGCTTTAGGCAAGCACCGCCGCTTGAAGAAAGTAAGTTTTTCCTTCATTCCTTTCCTTCATTCTAGTTTATTAACAAAACAATTTAAGTCTACAAATGGCAATGAACAATGATCATTCCTATACAGTAGATAGCTTCTAACTTCTGGATACTACATTGAAATTACAGATTTTTGATGGCAAAGATGGCAGACCGAAATATCCCAGGCGATGGGTGATATTACCTCCTTTTCTGTGATGTGCATCATATACCTGCATCGGACAATTCAAGCTTTTATTTTATGCAATGAAAAATTAATTGGGACTATTTTTCTGGTCTTACGATGCATCAATGTTATTTTTGTTATGGTTCTGACTGAACTCTGTATTGTGGCATTAATATATTTTAGATTGTGATTCAGATTTGTATTATTATACCTCATATAATTATTCTTTTGTCTGCTGTTTTAACTTTTGATTATCCCAGATGTGAGAGGTTTGTGTACCATAAGCTGTTGATTTGCAGTTATGGCAGCTGTATGCTGCACGTCCCATATTGCATGTTCTATTGACTATGTTGTCATGTAATTTCTGCTTGGATTGGCATGCTTACTACTTTGAGCTAAAATCAAAGTCACCTCAGATCTTTCATGGATGACATTTAAGCTCCTGTATAATAATTAATTGCAGCGTCTAGAGCTATTTCAGATTTATGATATTGCAATTCTTGGTTTCTAGAGTATTATATTATATATATATATATATATTTTATCATGAATCTTATTGTAGCTGTAAGCAGATTGTCTTTTGACCAGGATTCTCTAAAATTGAACCGAGTCATAAGTGTTTTGAAACATAATACAAAAATTAAATCTTACTGGATATAGGGCTTGTCAAACATAAAAAATGTGCAGATTCTAGCATAGCTATATTGCATACCAATTTTTAGACTGAAGTCTTGTAACAAAGTCAATTCTTGTTGACCATGGTTCCAAAAATTACATAGTTGCTTAAGTAAACAGGGGCCCTTGGAAAACTCTATTGTTCTGATGGCCTATACTGAGGAAATCAGGATGAAATATCACATTTCTTAAACATTTCTCAAGGGAAGACGAGCATATTTCAAATTAAGGCATAGGTTGATTCCAGTGGAAGTACAAATGGAAATTAGAATGACCTAAGGAGGGACATAGGACCTAAGCTCTGCGGAAAATCAGTGTTACATAGAAAGATCTAGTTGTTAAAGAAAGACGGCGAACTGTTGTCACACATGTAACATGTGCATACAATGAGAGTAACGAGGGCATATGCTGAAATTCATTAATAATAAAATATTGAAGTTGGGAAGCAGCCGTATGCTTTAAGGTGCAAGTTTGTACAGTAGGGCATAGCATCCTCCTATAGTAATCTCATAGGTTGGATTTGAGGGTTGGGATCTTCATCTCTTGGAAAACACCTCTCCAGGAGAATGACATTTGAGAATGAAATAGCTGTTACAAAGCAGCAGTATTTATAGTATGCCATGAAAGAGAAACAAACATTCTAGCCACCCCACTGTGATGACTGGGTAAGGCTTGGCTTTTGGGATATGGTGAGGACCTCCCAATCATTAAAAGACAATGTAAGAGATAGTGACACAGGCAGCAAAAATAATGAAGAATGAAAGGCCTAGTGCTAAAGAAACTCGCTTCAGCCTAGTTCAACATCAAGAAAAGTTAATCTTCAGGCAAATAGCTAAAGAACCAAATTTGGTTCCAAATGGAACTTAAATGGAACATTTCAATGGTATCTGCAACTCACTTGTATTGAATGGAAAGAGTTGATTTTAACTGTGTCTAGGAGACCAAACATGAATGTTAAAGCCACACACCTAGTGGATGTTAATGCAGTGGTCTACAAAAGTAGAAGCGAGCGAGGTAAAATTAAACTTAAAGATACTATTGACTCCTTTCTGAGGTGGTTAGGCTATTGCTTTTGATTAAAAAAAGCCTTGCTGCTTCTATTTTGATGTTTTTTTTTTAATATTGATCAAAACAAATACAGGAATGAAGCTACCAATAATGTAGTTGAAAAGAAAACTACACAACCAATAATAGCATAGCCATAGAGGCTGCAAGAAAAAATACAACAATTACATGAACTGCATAGTAGTTTTACACTGGCTAAGCTTGTTATCGATGTGAAATTTCAAAACTTGTTTCTTAATTTGTTCAAGTTGATTCATGACTTCAACATTGTTCTTCCACAAGACTTGGAGTTGTAAAAACAAAAATACCTCTTGAACAAATATGTTAAAAGAGTAAAATTTTAGAGTGTTAGATGCCTAATGACATTTGTTGGAAAACGCAATAGTATATCTATTTTTTTTATATATGCTTGAAAATAACTTGTATAATAGTATCAACAATCATGTTATTTTGCATGCCAGAACTCAAATAGCTTCCCTTCAATTTAAATCATGATTAAAAATCATAGACAAGTGTCTAAACACAACAAACCATTGTTTCTTTAGATATGTTTCAGATTTTCAACATTTTGGCAAAAATAATACTTGGTTGAATTATAATATGTTTCAACCTATCTCCAATAGGTAGTTTGCAATGTAGAATTTTCCAAGCCAACATTTAAATATCAAAATCAGTTTCAGATTTCCATAGTTGAGCATTCATTTTGGATCAATGAGCTTAATTTGTATTGCCATTTTTGATTTAGATGAGGAGTACGAGGTCAGCTAAGAAGGATTGAAATATAAACCTTCTTTAGAGGAAAATGATTAAAATGATTGAAGGACAACCATTTCCAATCCTTAAAAAGATTAGTCATCCTTGGATTACAAAGTTTCATAGTTAGATCAACAAAAATTGATGATTGAACAAAAAATCAAGAATTGCTTGTCCTTGTTATGCAGTCTATATTGTTCTTTAATACTCGTTCATGGGGTCCAATCAAAAATATTAAAATCCTAGATATCTTTAAATTGTTGAACTTTTTTTTTGAAAAAATAATGAGCATGTCTTGGGAATCTAATAGCCAATGATTGATTATGATAATTAATCAATCTATTCCACCATGTTGATGTTGAAGCAAAACTAAAACCCATGTTGTGGTGAAGGGTCATTTCATTTTTAAAAATTACATTCTTTGCCACGCTTTCCAAATAGATTGAAGAGGAAAAGAAGCTTTGATTTAAGAAAAAGAGACCAACATCTTATCTAACCATTTAACATTTTGCCACTTTTTAATTGAATCTTTCATGCTTTGATGATGAACTAAAATTTTTCATGGTTCATCTCCATAAGTAGCTTTAATGATCCATTTAACAGCAAGACATAGTCCTTGGGTTTTATGATCAATAAGTCTAAGAACCTTTTTACATCTTGATTGAATGTAACTAGACCAAAAAGAAGCAATAAATCTAACATTACTCACTTGACCACAAAAAATTTCAAATAATTTTGTTTTAACTCTTCATAACTTTGCTTGGATGACGTCCAATATGATGAGTAATACACATGGGTAGCAATGAGGATTTTATTAACAACTTGAATTTTTGCTTGAATTTTACTAAGAAACTCGACCACAGACCTAGCTGGACCAACCCATACCAAGGAACCCGTTGCCTGTTGGCTTGGGCGAATGCCTCGAAATCTAGAACCCAACTACTGCCATGAGATTAAGGAAGCTTTAGCACCTTCTGTAGATAATTTTCCCTAACCACAACCAACTATTTGTGCTCCACAAGCACCATAACCTTAAGGTCGAGCAAGAAGGGGTAATACTTAACCACTTCCCTTGGCACATGAAATAAGGCCATATCACGAAGCTGAGGGACACCCATACTAGGAGTTGCAACATAGAGGACTTCATCTAAACCAACCAGTAGGTCCAAATTAAAGAGCTTCATCATCATTGCCTTAGCTTCACCTTTTGACATTTTGATGTCCAACAAGATCGTCAAGAACTGCGACGTAATGTTGGTGTCCACTCTATATGACTCGCTATCTTCTAGGAAACCCTTCCCAAGAATTAACTTCACCACAACTAAGATGAGGGAATCAATTTATTTGAGAATTCATTTGAGACATTGAACAGTAACTGCCCCACGAATCGCCATCTACCTCACCACACTTTCCAATTGTATTGAAGTATCAATACCTATGCTCATCAGCGTCTAGGCGGACATACGCATCACAAACTTTAATCACTCGCCCATTGTTCTCCACAAATGCAAATATTCACAATAACTACATTAACCCAATATAGTCGATGATAAAATGAATGTCGAGCCCCTTAAAAAAGTGCACTTATCATGTAAGGTGCCAAGGTCATTTCTTACTATTATTACACTATCCATATATGTGCGTACTGTACTCAATACCATCCTGTTATCAATGTATAATCCCCAACTCATACATGAAAATCACATTGCAAAATCCATATGCAAGAGTGAAAAGACAAGCCAAGCTTCCAAATGCGAGTTTCGTATAACACCTTACACTGCCATCATTAAATTGAAAAGATTGTCGAGTTAAACAAAAACCTATGAGTCATCATAACACTTACATCCACTGTCCTTTCCCGCATTTGCATCATTGCTAAGGTGGCCACCAAAGTACCATGTCACCCAAACCTTGCCAAGTCAGCGATAACCAAGGTTGCACTCACAACTCTGTTTGTGAGGTGCAACAACAAAAATGTAATGTCGATGTTTTGGAGTGATCATTACCATATCAAATGCCACCTACGATTTGACCTCAGTCTTTCCACACCAATTAATGTGGAAAGATGCCCACCCATCCTCCCACTTTGCTATGCAGAGTCAAAAGTCAATTTCTTTTATTGTGATGCCATCCGCTCCCATATTGGAGAGCATATCCGCCTCAAAATTTCCTTCCCTTAGAATATGACTCATCATCACCAATTCAAAGCTATCCATCAATCCAAACACTATTTCTAATTTGGCACCAAGTCTCCAATTTAACACTTATTTGGATCAAAGCACATTGATCATCAGAGAGGAGTCACCTTCAATTACCACATTCTTCAACTTTAAGTCCTGCCAAAGACAAAGACCAAGGATTAAGGCTTGCATCTCTACTGCATTGTCAGATCCAACGGGGAGTGGTTCTTTTAGCTTGTCCACTATCCTGCCATTCTAGTCTCTAATGATACATCTGGCCCTAGAGTTTCCTGGATTGCCCTTGGAAGCCCCATCAAAGTTGAACTTATACCATCCAGCTTCCGGAGGGGACCAACATACTTTGCTTCTGTCTTCGCGAGTCTTGGAGCCACCATCCCCAACAAATAGATGAATCTTCCACCCATGCCAATTTCTCCTCATTTTCGCATCCCAATCATTGAAGTTTACCTTTCTAGAACCCGAGTCCCCAACTCTGGAACTGATTAATTCCACTAAGCTTGCCTCAAACTTATTCAATAGCAACTGTTTTGTCATTTCGTTATCTTGGAAAATACGTTTATTTCTTTCCTTCCATATCTCCCATATTAACAATGAAGGACTTGCTATCCAGAGGTAATTAAACATTGCTTGTTTATGGAGGATTGGCCAACCATTTAGCATATCCAAGAGATTGTTTGAAAGTGTAGTTTTCCATTGAAGCTTGGAAGAAAACCAATGCCAACAACTTTGTGTGAATGAATAATTTAGAAAAAGGTGATCTCCAGTTTCCTCTTCTTGTTTACATAAAATGCATCTGTAAGGACCATTGTAACCCATTTTAATAAACCTATTAGCTATGAGGGCCCTACCTTGAGATGCTACCCAAGTAAACATGCCAGCCTTTGGGAGGCACGCCTTATTCCAACAAAGGTTGATAGGAAGTCTGGGAACACCATCTCTGTTATCAATCAACATTTTGTAATCATCCTTCGCATTGTAATTCCCATTTGGTGACACATTCCATCTTAGGATATCTTGATCTTGTCTAATACAAACACTTCGACTACACACCATTTCCTCATAAACTTCCACAACCCTTATGTCTAATTCGAGATCTTGAAGGCTCTTCCATGATACTTGAAGCATCCATGTTGAATTGAGACCACCATGTAATCTCTTACCTTATCCCCCCACACCTACTTTGTTATCATCTTGACATGCTCTAAATCTGCTTTATTAACAAGTTTGGGATAGCCTTCCCAGGAATCTTCCCAGACAGAAGCAAACTGCCCATCTTTTATCTCCCATGTTAAGTGATCTAATATCAAATCTCTGCAATTACACATGAAGTTCCAAATCCTTGACCCACTAGGAAGTGACTTGGAGGTAAAGATGCTAGTGGTGCAACACCCAAACAAGCTTTGTGCCCAACGCTTTGTTTTGAAGGAGTAATTTCTTCAGACCAACTCCATTAGCTTCTTTTCGTTCACATATATTTTTCCAGTTCACTAGAGGATGATGTTGATGTGTGTTTTATGCACTTCTCAACACAGACAATGCATAGGGACACTGCCTCTCTTGAAAGGTAGAAATTCGCAAGCAAGTCACTAATCGCTACCCCAAGGTCTCTCGGGTGTCAGGTCATGACGTGCATGGAACTTCTCAGTTGATGTTTGATGTGATTTTGCTGGTAATTACAGGGAAGACTTACGTAGCTGGATGCGAAATGAATCTTGGAATAAGGTTCCTAAGGTGGGAAGTTAGAGTGCAGTTTGCTGTAGGTTCGAATAGCAGTCAGAAACTCCAATGTTATCTTGAGATTTGGCTTTACAATGTGCAATGAACCTTAGCACATGTTACTTCTAAAAAAAGAGAGAAAAGAGTAGGGAGGAGAAGAGGTTCTTGGATCTGAAACTAACTATGAACATTGATCATGGAGGGTTCTACTGTGGACAACTTAAAACATAATTTCACTTAACCAGAAAACTCAGTATCATGAAACTTGTGCTAGCTTCTAAGGATTGCAAATGTTCTACCATTCATTCACCATAAACATGCATGAACAAAAGATGAAAGTTTGAAACAACTTTCAATTTAAGTACAAACTGACTTTGCACAACCATCTACCAGCAGTAAATAGCAAAAAGGATGGACAAGAAAGACATCAACACAACAAAAATCTATATAACCATTGAACAACATTTACTAATCTATCTAAGCAATTTAAAACCACAAAGAACAACAAAGTAAATCTATCTAAATCGTCTAACTATGGGAAATGAATCATGAAACATGCAAAGAAACTCAGAAATCCACCAAAGTCAATGTATTTCTATTAAGATTTCTGTAGCATGTCATTACAACTCAACTCTCTCTTGAAAATGAGAGGAGACCCCCTATTTATAGTGTCCAAAAAGTAGAATGAATGGCCAAGATTGATTTGCGTTGTGTGGCCAAGATTCACTACAAATTAGGGTTTCACCTACCCCCAAATATATTACAATTTAAAATACATTTCTTGTCTTTTCCCTATTTTGTATTCTAGTGACAACACTGTAGCATTTTTTCTTTTTGCTAATTGTCTTTGCTGTAGCTATTCCGTAATGAGTTTATCATCAATAATAGGGTTTCTCTCTTGCTTCTTTAAAGCGGCATACTCCATAAACTTCAGGATCAACGGTTGGAGCTTATCAACTTCAATAATTTCGGATTGTAGCACTTGGTAACCCCATTGCTTGGACCAGTCGGTGAGCTTGTCCCAGTCTTCATCATACTTGGTAGTGTGGTCTCTGAATTGTTCAGATTGGGTGAAGGCTCGGGCAACAAAACTCATGAAATCTATGGCAATTTTGCCCGACGTTCCATTCTCCATCTTCTTATGGAAATGAGGCTTTATCTTCTCTGGATCAATTTGAATGACAAACATATCATATCCTATCATTAGTTTCAAATACTAAATGCAATTTTCCCTAACATCCCTGGCCCAATCAATATTTGGATCCACCTTATAAAGTACCTGCTTCAATCTCTCCTTTCGGTACTCAAAGTCCAGCTTCCACATATCCACGAGCCAATGATCACCCTCCTTGAATGCAAGCTCCTTTTCCCAAGTTTTCTTTGGCAATTTGAGGATGGATTCAATTTTGGGGTGAGTGGACTCATACATTCTTGGGAAGTCCATACAAAACTTCCTCAGACCTCCAAGAACTTGTTTGCTATCCTAACAGTGCATCTAATACCCATGTTTCCAACATATAAAACCTACCAGAACTAGTCTTCTGTGGTCTTAGCTAAATTCTTCCTTTTCTCGAGCTTATCTACTTGTTCCTTAGACAGCAGTTGCGGCGGGGCCGCAGATGTCGTAGGCTGTTCTTCTGCCGATGACCATTGTTGGATATACGCCATCAAGTTAGCCAGCTATGGTTTGAGCTCATCCTTGGAGATCTTATCTTGCTGTATTAAATGCACCACTGTGACAATGGAATCCTGAAGGTGATATACTTTCTGCTCCCTCAAAGCAGCTCCCAGGTCAATGG
This sequence comes from Sequoia sempervirens, assembly GCA_007258455.2. Lineage (NCBI taxonomy): Eukaryota > Viridiplantae > Streptophyta > Pinopsida > Cupressales > Cupressaceae > Sequoia > Sequoia sempervirens. The sequence goes on from VDFB02297609.1 coordinate 21,214, forward strand.
TGGAGACATTGTAACTTATTCCTTCTCCCACCACTGGTGTAGCTACTTGCACTGTTCTGAATATAGAGGCATCCATTGTCACCTTTGATCTAATTTTAGGCTTCTTCTCCTTTTTAGTGCTGATCTAAGCTCAGGCCAATATGGCTTCCAATCTTGTTCTTGGATCACTTGGGGTAGGAGCTTTCCTCTCCAGTTGCCTTTCCAGCCAATTGGGCATTGGGGACTTTTCTTTGGGTGATTCACGATCACCTTCCTCTTCATCCTTCCCGATTTCAATCTCCTTATCCTTCTAGTTGCGTTTGATGGGGGATTTCGTGGGTAGGCGTTCCTTGGGGCTATCTTCCCCTTTAGTATCCTTTTCTCCTTCTTCATGCCCATGTTCTTCGGCTGCTCTATTTCAGGGCTCCTATTAGCTTGAGACTCTTCCTGAGGCTTATCTTCTTCTATACTTTCTTCTTCCTTGTGTTGAGGTGGCACATCTTCGCGCTCCTTCTTTTCTTGGTCTTCCTACCCTTCTGAGAGAGGTACCTCCTCACCATGCTTGGGGTTTTCTTCTTGTTCACTGGTTGGAAGTTCAATGCTATCTTCCATTTTGTCATCTTCTTTCCCTCCTTTCCGGAAGGTGGTCTTTCCATTTCTTCCCCAACATTTGTCACGGCCCCGACTTTGATGTTGTTTTGTCCATGGCTTTGTGTGGATTTATTATATGAATGATGGTGTGTGTTAGAGTAATATGATATAATACAATGCTTTGGTGTGTGGAAATGTGAAAAATATTTACTTTTGAAATTGTGAACGCATTTTATTTTAAAATATGCAAGATAGAACAAAATAGAAGTATTGATTTAATTATTGCTTTGATTTATATCTCTATATCGGTTACTAATACAATTTCGTTGTTGCACGCCTGAGTGCACTTGAGTTGCAGGTGGTCGAAGACCAAGAGTGTGATTGAGGAAAGAAGGCTAGCTTCCCGATAGGGTAAAAGAGGAAGAACTCTCGGTCACACACACAACACCTAAAAATCATATAGTTGCATTTAGGCAATGTCTGTTTTAATTTGATTGTTTTGAGTTACTTACAAAATAAGTAATAAATGGTTTGAATAAATAAATAATAAAAATAATAACATAAATATAAATTAATTATTAATTGTAGTTTTAAAAGGTTTATGATTTTTAAATCTATCTTAATTAACAAGCCAAATGGAATATGTGTTTATGGAGTAAGTATTTTTGAATTACCTATCCAACTTTTTGTGCAAATAATAGAAAATCTTTTATTATATTTTATTTATTTATGAAATTGAAATAAAATTGAAATATTTTAATTGCAATTGTCTTAATTTCTAATTCCAAGATTAGGAGAGAGGAAATTAATATTAAATAGAAAAAAAAGACATTCCCGAAAAAAATGGGTTCTGGAAATTCTTCTAAAAACAAACAATATTCTCGGCAAGTGGGTATCTCTTTTATTTTTGCATGTAAATGTCTGCCAAGAAGTATTTCCATCTGTCAATTTGGAAGGGTTTGCATGACTCTCGGTAGACGGGATAAGGATTTAAGGTGGAGAGAAGACAGGAGAAAAGGAAAATATAAAATATAAGCTTATTTAGAAAAGAACCCGCTCAGGAGAAGCAAACTGAAGAAATTCTGGACATCTACAGCTGGAGTAATTTGCCAGGCTTTTCCATTCTTCTCTTTTTAACCAGTTTGAATTTTAGTATAAAATTGGAGAATTTGTATGCAAGATTTTAAGAAAATGAATACAAATGCCTGAGAAAATGTCTTCAAGTTGTATTTTTAAATCTGGGGAAAAACCTTCTCTTCATTTGTTTACATTGTTGAGAAAATGCCCAATTTCTTTCTTCCAGAGTAGGGTTATATTCTTTTGCAATCTGTATTTCATGAAACTGCCCTCATTTGCTATTCTTTTGTACAGAAAATTGTGAGAGAAAAGATAACATATGAAATTATATATATATAAATATATATATACAAGAATTTGTATTTATGTGCATATATATATATATATATATATATATATATATCCCCTTGTATATATCTCTTCCTGTTTTTATTTCGGAATTCTTTGAATGAATCCATACTCATGTCTTAGCTGGGCGAATTCATGTTTCTGGCACTAGATATTGTGTGGGGGATTAATCCCCAGCCCCGTCCCAAGGGAAGGGACGGCGCTGTGGGGAGGCTCACGCCCTCCACAGGCCGCGGCCTGTGGAGAGGGCACGGCCTCCTCACAGCCCGTGCCCTCCCTATGGGAGAGGCGAGGTCCCCAACCTCCATTTGGGATGCCTAATATACATTTTAAACCCTGTAAACTGTTCTTTTCCTGTGTACGCGGCTGCAAAACGTGAGGAGGAAAATATAACTATGTAAATCTGTATTTTTATATATATATATATATATATACAGCTATGTAAATATATGTATATATATATATATACATAAATATATAAAGGAGTAAATTTTTATTCGGTCATGCATGCCTCTGAAACAGGTTTATATATATAATCCTGTGTAACTTTAAATACTTCAGAAGTATGTGTGATGCTGGGAATGCATCAACGGAGTCTTTGTGTCATGCAAATCTGAAAACTATCATTTGGAAAATATATAAAACTTTCTCACAGTTGTTGACATTCAGATTAAATTCATACTGTATAATAACTTCCGGTAAAACACACAGAAGTCAATATGCAAACCTCTGTTTTCTGCATGTATTATCCTATTGAGTTTATTGTTTTAACCAGAAATTTGTAGGTGTTTTGATATTTTTGTCTTTCAAATCTGACTGAGTCTATAACATGAATGAGAGGATGCATATTTACATGTATATATAAATATACACATAGATTCAAATAAATCCATGTATATATGTATAAATATGTAAATCAATGATCAATGTTTTATATTGGAAACATTATTTCTGTCAATGACATACACAAGAAAATGACATGATACTCAATCTTGTTTACAAATGAAAACTGATTTGGAACATAGGACACTCAAGAGTGTAGCATGAACTGAAAACAAATCTTTTATCAAATAGAGGAAAACATGTTGACTTTGTGTTTTTGCTGAGAAAGAGAACTTATTTTATTTAAATTCTGAAACTTTAAATCTATTTATTTGGTTCAAACATTTAGAGATTGAACTCATGAAATACTTGAAACTCTCTCTTTTACACTTTAAAGATAGATGAATTCTCATTGCAAATGTGAAGGGAAACCAGTTTGATAAACAATTTATGAATATGGAAAAATGAAGGAAATTCTTTTTAGAATCAATGAAATGCATGAAGCATATAAGGAAAATGCATAATTTTCTGTTTTTGCACTTTTTACTGTATTTTGGTAACTTCTAGGACAGGATGCCGAAGGTGGACCCACAGAGACGGTAGTTTTACCTTTTCTAAAACTACCACTTGTTTTTATTTATGCTTGGCCAAGCACTTGCACCATTGAAATAGATGGATTTGTTTTAAAAGCCTAAAAATATATGTATTTTGGTCTCTGCCACCTCCTGTTGCAAGAAATATGCTTTCTCATGTTAGAAATGCATATAGGCACCAAGCATGCATCAAGAGTTCCCTCCTGTTTTACTGTGTCAGGTTGCTAGGCTCCTTATGTAGGGTCGGGGATTTCTTCGAGTTAGGAAGGAACCCAGGGAAGTCATGTACTTCGTGGTTGGGCGGAAAAGGCGCCTTAATCACACTCTTGGCCCCAGCTTGCAAGAAGACCGATGGAGTCACGGCGGTTGGAGGATCAGAGTTTTTATTTTACTATTGATGTACTTGTGTATCCTACTGGAATGGCTTGTAAAGCCCATTGTAAAATGTAATTGTATTTGACACTTGTTACTGCAACATTGAAATAGATGAGCTATTAAGATTTTGATGTAACATTGATACAAATTTATTTATTGAAGTTATTGATCTCACTTGAATGTGAATAATTAATTATTGGTTTGTTGATCTCTTTTGAGTATGTATGAATATATTATGTGAAAATGCATTGATACACTTGGCCATGTGCATAATCATGATGAAATTCAAATGTTATATTTTATATACATGAAATGCAA